>JBCEWB010096000.1:0-12295 GCA_039654565.1 Peronia peronii
AGATAGATAGATAGATAGATAGATACATACATACATACATACATACATACATACATACATACATACATACATACATATCCACCCCCTGCTCTTCCTATTCTCTTCTGGTTTTTTAGTATTCAATCAGTTTTCTTAACAGAACGCCAGATCTATTTCATGTCAACTCTCTACATCCCCTCCCCTCCTTTTTTTTTTTCCATTTTCCTGTGGTGAAATTGCTCTTCCCCCCCCCCCCCGGACCCCTCCACCTATCCCATCTCTGCCCTCGCCACTTCCTTGTTCTGTCCTCGTCTCCCCAGATGTTGGATAGTCATCCATCAGTCCAAAGCATGGCGGCAGAGAAGAGCTATGCAGACAACGGAGAATGGGAAGGTGAGTTGGTTTGTTACGTGACCAGCTTGCTATTGGAGCCCATGCCAATTGATATTATGGGCGATTAGGCCTCTCGTCCTGTCTGTATCTGTCTGTCTATCTGTCTAGCTGACTGGCTGTCTGCTGTCTTCCTTTCTGTCTGGTTGTCCGTGTATATTGGCACTAGCAGTCTGTTTTTTTATTTTTTCTTATCGTCTACTCGAGGAAGTGTCTGTCTATCTATCTGTCCATTTGTCTGTCAATGCATCAGTTTAAATATCTGTCTAGCTGCATGTCCGTCTGTCTGTCTGTCTTCCTGCCTGTGGGTCTGAATGCTTGTCTGTCTATCTGTCTGTCTGCTTGCCTGTCTGTCTGTCTGTCTGTCTATTTGTCTGTCTGTGAAACTGTCTTTCTCTCTGTCTGAATATCTGTTTCTTCCTCGTTTATCCGATATCTTATCAGACCAATAGTTTCATTCACAGACAAGTCAGACTTCTAAAAGTGAAGTCAACACGGACAAATCACAAGAGACAGGTGGGTTTTATGATTAAAAAAGATAAACTGCATAATATTCTCTCCATTGACAGAAAACAGACTTCAAACTCTTCAGGGAAAGTTAAACTGGTGAATATCTTTCTCCGAAATTATTGTTTTGTCTAACTTTGACATGAAATCGCTATCCTGTCTCTCTCTACTACTGTCTCTCTCTCTCTTCTTTGTCTCTGTTCTTGTTTCTCTCCCTCTCTATTTTATGAACACACACAGATACACATCTGTAGGCATACAATATTCACTGTTTATATCATTATGAATCATGGAAGTTAAGTCATTCAGTGCTAAGATGTCCGCTCATTCTTCTATCATCTCTCTGCATAAATCATCCTGCTACCGGAAGTCTTTCATTCGTTCTTTCTTACTTTGTCTCTTTTTGTTCTTTCTTTCTTTCTTTCTTTCTGTCTTTCTTTCTGTCTTTCTTTCTTTCTTTCTTTTAACCAGAAGCTGCAATCGTCTTATCCATAAGTTTAAATGGATTTCTCAAACATCATTATGCACAGACACTCATACACACTATTGAACACATACATACACACATACATACACTCTCTCTTTCACACATACACACACACACACTGTCGATGTTGTGATCCACCAGTACTATTAAAATCATTAATTACTGAACGAAAACAGTAATTACTTGGGCAATAACGGTAGCGGGGAATTCGCTGTCAGCGCAAAGAAAGTTTTGCAAGATCACAGAGACGACATTCGACATAATGTAATCATTTATCATGTTAGCACTTTTTTTTACCATATCGTCTTGACCGAATCAGAGGCTTGAATGCCATCCATCGCTTGTATAAATTTTCCCGCTTTCGTGGGAGATCTTTTGCAATATAGGTCAAAACGATACTGCCCTGTGACTCAAAGTACTTTAGGACTGGAGGGTCAATGCGTCACGTCGGGTCTTCGCGTCATCTATGTCCGCATGTCAGACTTTACCAATTTGCTATTGAAATCAGCCAATTTTGATTCACATTGGTACAGTATGACATGATGCGGACATAGGTGACGCGAAGACCCGACGCGACGCATTGACCCTCCAGTCCTATATATGGCAAGCGTGCCTATCCAGATGTTGGTATTTTGGATGGATGATTAAACTGAATGATACTCAAAGAAAACATGTTTGGTGTTTTAAACGCGCCATTCTATCGAACATACAATTCGGGTCAAACACTCTCGTGAGTTTACTTAAGGTTTTGTCGGCTTTAGGTAAATAGAAACACAGATCTTTATACAACAATTCTGTGTGCCACATTTCATATGGATATATTCAGCAGTTTTCGGGTTCATAAGCCTTTTCTGGGTTTTGTTGCAGATTTATAGTATAGCTGTGAAATAGTATGTGACGTCATCTTTCTATGCTTGCTCTCCAGAACCAGTCGGTGTGATAAGCTCGGCTTGGGATGAGATCCCTTCCAAACTGGACACTTCCAAGTAAATAGGCTGATTTTCTATCTTCATTTTAATCTTTATTTCGTGCTCTCTTTTTCCCATCGTCCTGTGTTTTCTTCTTCTTTCTTTCATTTGTAATTATTTTTTTTCTCTCTCCTGCTTTTAACCTTCACTCCTTTCTGATATTCAGGTCGCACAGTATTAAATCAAATGCACATGAAAAAAGAAGAAAAAAGTGACATAGAGAACAATAAGTGTAAATGCTCGAGATGCTGACCGCTAGCAATATTCCGCTGTCAAGTAGTCGATCGATAGAGAGTCTAAAAAATATTAAACATTTAACCATAACAAGGCATATAAACATGATCAGACATAATAATGCTCTCATACATAATAATGAAGTACAATTCAGACACACACTCAAGCTCAATCTCCTTTTCATGTATTTGGTTCTCTTTTTTTATCTTCCCCAGTTTTTGCATTGGGTCTTTGTTTCTGTTTTTCTTTTTTTCTTTCTGTTTTTTTTTTTTTTTTGTTTCCTTTCTGTTTTTTCTTTTTTGCTATTGTTTTTTCTTTTTTTTCTTTGTTTTCTGTTTGTTTTCTTTTTCGTTTCTTCCTTCTTTCTTTCCTTCTTTTAGTCTGCTTTTCCCCTCTTTCTTTCCTTTCTTCTTTCTGGCCTTTCTTTCATTCTTTCTTTCCTCATTTTGATTTCAGATAAACTTCATTTTCTTTGTTTCACATATTCTCATCTTAATAAACACTACAGTGATATACATTTTTATGTTATCATTTCAGACCAGCACCCGAGAGGCCTATAAATTCCTCGGTGGAACCTCACAGAACAAAACAGTCACAAGAAGCCAGGGCGAGCCAGAGAACCGGCCACTTGCCCTCCAGTCGTCCGGTCCCATTGCCAACCACCAAACTGACCACTCCGGCCTATGTCACGGAGGACGTCAAGCTCAAAGGTAGTGTAAAACGAATGGACAAACAGAGATACCCAATGTCCAGCAATAAACTACTGCGACTGATGAGTGGTCAGATTTCTGATTGTGACACAAACGTGGAGAAAACCCCGAGAACAACAACGCAAGTCAAGCAGAAACGAATTAAAGAAAAACTTCGCTTTGAGAAAAGCAGAGAGCCAATGAATACTATTCCTGTAGACAAAGCTGTGGCGAGCAACATACCTGCACAGCATAAGAGATCGGACTCGAAACCAGAGCCTTCGAACAAAGGAATAGCAATGGCAACGAAAAACACGTCAAAGCCGAATGTAGCTAAACTGTGCACTGACAAGCCGAATAAGGACAAAGCAATACCGCACACAAAAGATCAGTGGGCGAGACGGCCTGCAAGTGACACTCCTACCACTAAGTCACAAGAACAAAAGAGTGAAGAGACGCTCATAGATAAATTTCACGACATCACATATCTGGCTGCAAACAAAAACGTGAAAGAAAAATCGAAGGTTTTGCAGACTTTCGTTTCTCGACCTGAAGACAACAAAAGGGCCAGTCCAAACCTTTCCCACAAGCCGCTTCTAGGAGCTGGAGATTCTAATGGGCCGGTGAAAGAATGGACTCCTCGAACGAGGGCTAAAGATAGAGAGCGAGAACAGTCTCATGTTCTCTCTGAGAGAAAGCTGGCCTTCAGGAAGAAACAGGCCACCGAGGGGAGGCGGGATCATTCTGGCAACATTATCACCAAGGATGTGACCCCACGACGATGGCCCTCAGAGCACAGCAATGTTATTTGTATCAAATGTCAAATTCCTAGTGATACACTATTTGACACTACATACACGGGGGGCGTATCCAGCTGCTGTGGGTGTATAGATGGCAGATATGACTGGAGAGATCCCCTCGGTGTCGCTGTCCCTGTATTACCTCATTCTGCTCTCTCTGGCTATGCCTGGGACTATGCATGCGCTCTATGCCGGCCCATCTCTCCCCAAGGAAACTGTCAATGTCCGAATTGTCTCGCTAGCGCATGCAATACGATGGCAAAGGACTACATCTATAAGACAAATTACACACCAGACCGTGAAATCCCTCATACGTGTAGCTGTGCCATGTCACGGGAGAGAAGTCTTGTGAACACCGATTCTTGGAGAGGAAACAACTCAGCCATGTTGGCTTCCGAAGACACAGAATCCGAAACTGATCTTCAGCAGCTCCCAGTGCATGTACATCACAGCCAGGATTCACAGTCTGTCGAATGCATGTGCAAACCCACGGATACAGAGAAGTCAGAACAGCTTGACAATCAGGAAACGAATTCTAGATTAGTTAACACAAAGAAAACTCAGTCCGAGTTTCTGATGGCAGACGGTCAGCGAGTTTTCAAGAGATCTAAGAGAGAACACAGGAGGACTTCCAGAACTTCTCGATGTCCGCTTTTGGCTGACTGTCCCATATCCTGTGACGGGAAAAAAATCGTTTCTTCGTGCCATTGTATCGAATGTTTGGCGAGGGAGAATCAAAAGGAATATCGGCGAAGACAATGTCAAGTACTCCATGGAGTGCCCAGACGTCTGTCTAGAGTTGTTATGGATCGAATGAAGCCGTCCCTGAAACAAACTGGTGACAGTCAACTTATCAAAGCTGGATTAATGACAGACTCTCGTAGAGGTCCCAAAGCTTCGGTTAAAACGACATGTCTCACTACGGATCATACAGCAAAAGTCAGTGGTAGAACTATTCATCACCACAGTCCTTTACTTTGTATGAGTTTTCCATCTCATCAAAACATAACACATCTCAAGGCAGTAAAGACTCTAAAATCAGCAAAGATGCGACAAGAACAGAATTCACGACATCTTCAATCAGGAATTTCACGTGGTATTCCTGACATGCTGCTCTGGCCACGAGAGGATACAGGTCAACCATTTTTGATTCCCCGGCACCCAGAAGTCAAAGATGATAAATGTGCCGGTGCCAGGTGTAGGCTGACCTTACCAAGTCAGAAGGACCCAGCAATGGAGGAGGGACTGTCACACACCTCCAGCAATAGTATAAGTACTAGTAGTTTCTTATTCTCGGGATTTTCCAGTGAACTCAGTGCCTTATGCATGGATCTCTTCAAATGCCCATACCCTCGCTCTGGTCGGAGACTTGCAGAAAATGAGACAGCCGTGCAAGGAGACAGTGCCATGGGTCATCTCAACACCTTTACTGAAAGTATTAAACACTCATTGCCTGGAAAACATCCTGAAGATATTAAAGGTTCATATCCAGAAAGTCGTGGTGAGAGTATGAAACCTTCACTCCCCGTCAGCGGTGATAGAGTGATGAGACGTTCTTTTCAATTAAAACCTACTGAGCTTTCAAAGTGTCCACTAAGCAAAGACCATAGCGAAAGTGTCCAACAACCGGTGACTACCAGACGGAGAGACTTCCGGTTAGCAATGAGTACCAATCGAGATCACAATCAGCCACAGGAGATTGATGGAATCAGCGAAACATGCCGTTGGGGTTGGCATAAAGAACATTGTTTGACACATACCACCACTACTGGTAGCCAACAAGACGATATGTTGGAAACACCTCCGTACGCTCTGAAAACTTTGCAGTGGCTGGAGGAAACGATAAAGACAGCGTCACTTGGACAGGAACAAGCACCAGCAAATACGGAATCACACATGGTGTCCTCTCCATTTAAGAGGACAGAAAGGATATGCCATGGTCATGAAGACACGGATGCAACACGCTTGAATACCTTATTGAATGTGAATAGCCTGGAACCCAATAGATCTCCTGCTCCAGCACTCTGGCACAAGAGAAAAGGAGAATCAGTGGAAAAAGATATAAGATCTTCAGTGCTTGTCGAGTTTAGAAAGCACAAAGTTGTCACTAGAACCGCAGGCAAACAGATTCAGACTTTTCCTGAGGAAGAGTCCTTGCCAACACCCACGCCAATAGCCCTGAAGCTCCGTGACTACTTGATGGAATCTTCGAAAAAAGTTCACTGCTTTTATCGTCACAGTTCGGATCAGACATCCCCAATGGGAGCCATACGACCCAAATTAAACATCCCCAAATTTCAGCCGTACACGAGCAGGGCGGAAGCCAAACGCAGTAAACGAGACACAGGGAGAGAAAACCTAGACGATTTGTCACCGCCCCGAGCAGTGAAGAGTTTGCTTAAGGCAGAGTTGAACGCTCGGGTTAGCAGTCCGCAGGAAAGGCCACGGGTCACAGCACGTTGGACCAACCCGGGCATACAGGGCAGTTTTCTGTTTGACAATAGTAGGGAAGAGAAGATCATAATCTTCAGCGAAAGTTCGTTCCATCTGGCTGAGGCTGAGGACATTTTCAATACTCCTGATCCTCAGGACTTGGTTGTGGGCGAGGATGATTTTCGGGACAACTCCGAGAAAAGCTGTCAAGTTTCGTTAGGAGGCAGCTTGTCGATGTCAAAGCAAGATGCTGCAGTTAAACAAACCATGAGTGTCTTCAACAGCCACCAGCAGATAGCGGACCAATCAAATTTGATGCCAGATAAAGCAGAACAAATCAGAATAAGGAAGTTGTCACGATATTGCCAAAATTCGTATCCATCCATGGATGAAGCACGTGCCAGACCTGAGGTTAACTGGTCCACAGAAACCCTGTGTACTTCCATCACGTCGTCGGTAAATGCCGATGAAATCATCACTCTACCACACTACGTAACTGGCAGTAGTCCAAAACTGAGGCATGAAGGAGATACCATACATCACTTTCCAACCAGTAGTAAAGACAAGGGAGAAAATCACGACGAAATTACTGGGAGTCTAACACCGTGTGGCGAAAATGTCAACGACGGCCTGACTAAATTCGGCAAACTTGTTCCAAATGCATTTTTTCGTAGAGATATCTCTGATAGAAGAGCGACAAAAAATACTCAACTTCAGTGTGATCAAAACTTTATAAACAAATCAGCATGCACTGACAAGGCTAATGGTCAGAAAAGAAAAAGAAGCAGAATTCCTAGGTACATTAAAACCCGAAGATCGGAGAATTCTCTGAAAAAGCGGCTATTGGTCAATGTCCAGAGAGGAACAACAGCACGAACAATCTCCATGATAAAAGAAATCGAGCCATACTGTAGTGCAACAACTGAAGTTCAACAAGACCTACACATAGACGGTCCAACAGCAAAAAAAAGTAAAATTGAAGAAACCGCCGTCAAAGAGGAGACGACGCAAACTAGTCTGAGTGAGAAAGGCAGACCGACACAGCCTGAAACTGCAGAGCCACAACCCGCAGAACATGAACCGAAACGGACATGGGCAGGTGACGGTGGTCAAACCCGAGCGTCAAGCACACAATATGGCTATACCAGCCCGCAGGTCTTCACTCAGCAGTTATACCACGGACTTAATGAAGTCTTGCTGCAAGTGCTCGGACACCCAGGCGAGCCGAATATTATCATCATCACTCCTGATAAATCCAAGCGGGGGCCAGAGAAGAACACAGAAGCTTTCAATACTCAGATCTCTCCAGCAAGGCAACGGTTTTCTCCCCTCTCAAGTGACTCCAGCCCTCGACACAGAAGTAGATCCAATACCTCCCCCATGGATCTGTATTCCACTTCCCTGAACCGGACAAGGATATCCACCGATACCTCGGCCTGCTCTCCTGCAAGCCTGCGTCCTGCGACAAATGACCGATTGGAGACATTGGTCACTGACTGGCTTCGAACAAGGCGAAAGATTTCCCTGGAACAATTCGAGGTTGGAAAGAAGAAGCCGTCAAGGATTCCTCAACTAGTGAGTACATCTCTTGACAGAGGAGAAATCCGAGCCAATGTCAGAACTCGAGGTGAGAACAGAGGAAGGAAAGGGAAAATGAGCAGCTTCAGGCCACGTGTTGTCACTGATGGTAGCAACAGTCTGAATTCAAGCCCTCCGCCATCTATACGTCTTTCTGATAAATCTAATTTTGATCAGAGAGTAACGACCAGAAAGATGGAGCAAAGGATTAGATCGCGATCTGGGGAGTGGAAAGAATATTACAAGCATTCATCAAGAAAGAGATCTGTTGATACTACAACAGCCAAAACTCCAACGAGTTATGCCACAAATAAAAGAAAGAAAGGCCGTGACATAAATCAAGTTGTGCTTGGATCGAAGGCTAGACCATCACCATCAAGATCGCCAGCTCGACCATCAAACGTAATAGTGAGATCAAAATCATCACTCAATACTCCGAACAACACTCGGAAATCGAAATCACCACTTCATACCAGAAACGTTATGCCAAGTTCAAAAATACCACTCTTTACAAAAAAGTTGACCCCAAGATCAAAACCACCATCCTATTTAGACAATGTCAGGCCAAGATCAAAGTTACCACTTCGCTCTGCGAATGTCACGCCAAAGCAGAAGAAAGTGAAAAATATCTTTCCACTCGCTGCCTCCCCAGGAGCTCCGAAACCTCCGTCAAAGCGATTAGTGTTACAAGCCACTGAAGAAAATGTAACGGTAGAGATCCTTACTCCTAAAAAGGAGACAGTTATTAAAAGACTCTCTAGTCTCCGGAAGAAGTTAGATAGTGACAACAATATGGACAGGAAAGATATAACAGTAGCCCGAACTAGTGGCGCATCTAAGTCCGGAACAAGAATCGCCAAAGTATCCCAGACTAATAGCAGTGGCCCAGAATATCACAAAACTGGCCATTATTTCACTTCTCTAAACTGCGAAAGTCAACAATGGAGACGATTATTGAATCCTGATCAATCCTTAAATTCTCTCGAGAGTTGTGATCACTATCAGCAAAGAACGAGCTCTTTTGGGAATGCGCAGAACCTAGTTGACGAAGTTCCTTCTCATGGATCATCTTCTCCTGATCTTGTTCGATCATTGTCGCCCACGACAGTGCCCTCGGAAGAAGTCAAAGCTGCTGTCTGTCGACAAGTCACCCTACCTCCGCTGAAAGCTAAGCACTCTTGTAGTCATGAATCAAGTGGACAAGAATTAGCAAATGTCCCCAGGAGTCAACAGAGCCAAGACAACAAGGAAAATAACTTCCACAAACCATCACAAGTCAATGTGTTAAAACCAACAGACTCCGACATTGCCTTGCAGACTAGAAAACGTGATAGGAAGACTGATAGATCGCAAAGAAAACAGAACGGCGGGATCAGTGCTGTCGAAGGGATCAGTGCTGATCCTAAGCAGCCACACATACCGAAAGTGAGTATGTCGCTCTCACGACCATCACAGAATAAACAGAACGTCACTACTGTCAACGTGCAGACCTACCACGATAAGACGGAGAATTTTGAAGTCAGTGAAACTGCACTGGATTTGACATCCGCCAAGGACAGAGGTGTTCGCAAGGGGCGTGTTCGTAACAAGAAGCAAGGGAAGAGACCGAAGGAGCCAAGCTTGGATCCCATAGCGAGGGCAGCCATGAGACAAGCAGCAGCACCCGGACGAGCAGCCATGGACATCAGAGCTCCTGCTGACCTCGGTCCAAACAGCCCTTCTCCCCAGGCCATAACCGTCAAAAACTCACACAGACATGTTACATCAGCACAGATGCCTGCCGCATCTAAGGAGCAAGCAGCAGCTATGGAAGATCCGGAAACAAGAAAGGATGTCCATGGAAATGGCACAAACAAGTCTCCTATGGTAAATAGTTCGCACAAAGTCGACAGATCCTCTCCAAGAAAACACCATGTCGCTCCAAGAAGTAAACTGTACCAAAAGCAAACCATTGCTAGTTTGCAGAGAATGAAACGAAACTCAAATAACTTGAGCACTAAGACTAAAGCCAGGGCATTTAACAGTCAAAGGCAGGGTGAGAAAAGAGAGAGCTGGCAAGAAGATACGACTTATGTCAAAGAGTCTGCTGTGAAGGATAAGCTCATTCGAAAAGCCAGAGTACCCTCTAGGATTAGCCAGATAAGTGGCAGCTACGTAGATAAATCTAAACATAATGGAGTCTATCTGACCAATTCTAAGACTAAGACAAATGCGAGATCTGGGAAAGATAGAGCAGAAACTGAGCAAACCGGACGTACTGCCTTAGGCAGCCATAAGCTTATAGAAACTCAGATAGGCAGGCGAAAGTTAGTAAGAAAAATCAGGGAGACATCTCAGGCTATTCAGCCAGTTCACTCAGATTATGCAGGACATGCTAAGGGCATGCAAGAGAACCCAAGTAGTCCACAAAAGGAGTCACAGGAGATAAAAGTCACCAGTAACTCTATCAAGCAACATCCCCAACCGCCCTCGTTAGTTTCACTTGGCCGTCCGCTTCGTCCACGCGATGAGTCAAGAAAACGAGAGCTGATGCACTACGATGCCAGTCTAGACGGCATTTCCTCTTCCGACGCCGACAGATATCGATTGCCGGATCGTCTTCCGGGCAAGATCAAGGACAGAGAAGACGAGTCTATCAGCAGCGATTTATTCGGTTTGTTCCCCATGAAGGCCCCACCTGGGTGGATGAAATCGGAGGTTGAGAAAAGCCCTGATGACAGAGGCAGCATGTTCTCTTTGAATCACTTCAGCGCGCTCGAGGAAGACCAAGGTAGTTTGGCATCTCCTAGTAACAAGACTACGCATATCAACAAAAGCCGAACAGTGATCAATTTACAACTATCGGACGGCCACGGTTTACAAGGAAATGTCCAGCCCCAGGTCCTTCCTCCTCACTGGGAATGCCGCAGTAAACTGGCTGGTATACCAGATGATCAGACAGAAGAAGCCACTCTCGAAGAAGCCGAAAGACCAACGCATGTCCAAGGACTAAATTTCACGAGTGTGTTTAAAAATGTGAATAGAGACAAGTGTGCAGCGCAAATACCACAAAATCGTAACATTCCGGTAGATTTGCACCAATCGTCTCTAAGAGCCAGGGGAGATAAATTCGGCACCCATAAGATGGACACCACTTTTAGTGAACGGAATACAGCCACCAACAAAGAGTCCGTTACAAGATCACCGTCCGGTGTGCAAGGTTTAGCGTGGTCTAGCCCAACAGGGTCCGACGTTAATGCAAAACGTTCTAAATCGTCCCCGGCCGTCTTTTTGTCTGGAACGTCCATGACTGATGATGTGGCGCTAGATGAAGGACATCAATCTTGGGATCACATGCCTATCGAGACACCTCATGTTCGAGGCCAACTTAAAAGTGGCGAGGAACACTCTAGAAATACGATCTCTGAACAGTCAGTTGTACCATCTCCAGACGAATCCGGAAACAGATTATCCCTTCAGACGCCGATGGAAATTTGTGCCAGGGTGGAGAGGGAACGAATGCGAAATAGCCGCTCTGACGTCAGAAGTGATCAAAGCGAAATAGCAAAGAGGTGCACCGGAAAACAGAGACGGGACATTCCACACTCAAATGTACAGCCACGTTTCAGTAGTCAAGACACAAGCACGTCTCCCGGCAAATCCACTTCGCCGCTACATTCCGGGGGTCATCATTTACTCTTCCCACCCACCACTTCCACTTACTCCGATTCTAACCCTTTGCCAGTTAAATTGATTAATGCCGCATCTGCAGTGCACCCAAAAGCGAGAAGATACGCCCATGAAACACTGAAACAATCAACCGAACAGAGACAAGGATACCAAATGGAGGAATCCACCCACTCACAAAGACTGGTTTCGACAACTGGACACTCCGAAAGAGAAGCAAATTCTCAGGCCATGTTTCGGATTATCAAAGATGAAAGTCGGTATAGACCTGGTTCGTCGGAGGCCGGAAACACCTGGTTAGGATATCTCCAGAAGTCTAGAACAGAGACCTCCTCAGCCTTCACCTATACAGAGGACACACAACGGGCGGCGACGCTGGAGGCGGACCCGCTGCCGCTCAGCACTATGTGGGGCTATCAGGACGAAGCCGCTTCGCTGTTCATGAGAGGAACCTGTAGCGATCCTGTACGGAGGGACAGGATTCGACCAACAGCTCATCCATCTAAGAGGCCATTTTCGTCCATTTCACCTTGATAGAAAGTTTAGGGTGGGGATACATAGAGC
>JBCEWB010096011.1:0-12294 GCA_039654565.1 Peronia peronii
CCCCCCCCCCCTCCCCCCCCCCCCCCCCCCCCCCCCCCCCCCCCCCCCCCCCCCCCCCCCCCCCCCCCCCCCCCCCAGAACCTCCCTGTGCATGTTTATGGATACATTTGACCTTTTACGCAAGGGTAGAAATATGGCCATATGCAGTGTGATATCCACGACTGGCTTCCTCATTGCGATCTCTGTGACACTCAGTGGCCGCCCTTTTTTTAATTACAATACAAAATGACAGATTTTCTTGAAGAAAGTGTCAAACTTGCTTGCAAAAACTGTCATGTAATGAAATACACAGAATTTTCTTGTACAACCTGCCATGTTGTGAAACAAATGAAATGACCTAGTTTGAAGAAACTGCCAAACCTCATATTACGTGAAAGAAAGTGAGGAAAGTAAATGGAAGAATGCCCCCCCCCTCCCCCACCCCGAAAATATATGATAAAGACAAGTGTATGTTGAAATAAAATATGATTTTTCCACCCTCTGTTAGCTTATGACTCTCTTCAGCTTTTTCTGCACATTTACTCTATTATTTCAGGTTAAATGCTAAAAATCAACACTGCAAAACTTTTTGCTAGTATATCTTAAAAAATCTGGTCATTTCAATTTGTCCACAATACCAGAAAATTATGACAAATACGCCATAGACACAAATGAAATAAAGTGAGACGAACAAACAAAAAACATGCAGTCCAATATCATCCAGTTTCAAGTTATGATATTTACAATAGGAATCAATTGAAGGCCTCGTCTTTTGCTGCATTTCTTAGAGTATTGCATTTTTTGTTTATTCGAAGACGTTCTCAGAAAAATATCTAGACCTGGAGAAACACTGAATCATATTTATTCCTAAAATAAATCAGCTTAAAATATAAAAGTTGGTCACCATGATTTTTTCATGTTTTTGAAATTTGTATGATACATTTGACATTACAATTAATCTTTTGGAAAGGGAAAAAAAAAAAAAAATCAGTTTCAAACAAATTGCAGCTCACATGAAACTGCAAAAAATGTCCCCCACCTTATTAAATGAATCAAACCAATGTTGGTGACAATGAAATTAAAAAAAAAAAAAAAAAAGGTCTTGGCTATCATAGCATACAATTTACATACACATATACATGAAATCATTTTTCAAAGCACTGATCAAATCGTAAAACAGCATAAGATATTTGATACAAGACATTAAGAGCACCAGTATGAGGCAGATTCATTGGGTTTCAAATGGGAAGGACAGATTCATTCACTGAGAAAATCCTAAACAGCTGGCGCTGGTCTCACTTGACAATCCGCTTGCCGTAGAATTTACGATTGATGAGAAAGATGAGGAGGTTGACATTGATCTTGGCTTTGTTAAACATCTTCATGACTGCCACGCCCTCGTACTGTAGCTGAAGAAGGTCCTGTGGGTGAAGAAATCACCATTCAAATCAGTCATAGCTACGAGGTATGGGGCCACAAACCTGCTATAAATTCAAAAATGGAGCTGAATCTTCTGATAATCATAAATATTAATTTAAATTATTATTATTATTATTCCCAAGCTCTTATCTAGGGGAAGGCGGACCATACAAAAATAATAAAGCAAAACAATAAAGGCCATGCGCCCACTTTTATCCTGGCTTTTTTTTTTTTTTACAGATGTCCTTCGGGGCATGTGGGTATGAGCTTACGGAAACACATGGAGAGCTACCAACTTTGCCGCAGCCTGACATGATTACCAATAAAGGCCGAGATAATCTCCAGTTCAAGAAGATTGAAAGGCCTGAAAAATACCTGAACCTGAATCTTCTCATTCTTGTTCTTCCAGCATTTTCCATTTCTTTGTACATTTTATTCTTACACACAGAAAATTGTGACTGAGGGCGATGTTCTCTTGAAATCTGACTTCAGTCACATCATTAATTGCTATCACAAGGAAAATGATTGGCTGATGAAAAACGTACATCTTTAATCCTAGAAGTGTCAGAAGAAATTATTGAAAATTAAGAGTTTTTATTATAGCATTTCGTCAGTTTAGGTCTGAAGCCGTGTAAGTCAAGAACTTTCTTACCATAGTTTGTTTTGCGTTGAAAAGTACGATGATAAATCTTTGAGATCGGCTCCCTAACACCTCTAGGATTAAATAAAAATAATTAAGATGCGACGCGATGAAATCAGGCGCTCGTCAAACTGAGGCAACCGGAGAAATCATGTGTTTTTCAACAGTGAACGAATTTTCAACGTAATTTTTTTTCTTCACAAAACCCTTCAATATCAATCTAACATAGCATTTCAGAGTTAAATTTGCTGAAATAGACTGAGTAAAAGCCCCAAAATTGCAGTTTAGGGGCATGGGCTTACAAAGATTAATAAGGATTTACAAAAGTCATCGGCCATTTTCTCACTAAACTGAGCTGCAGCAACAGGTCAGCCCCATCGTCTTTAATCACCAATCGCTCGACTTCTACTTAAGGTAGAATAAAAAATTTTTCACACACAGAAAGGGAAATGGATAAGCTTAACTTTGGTACCAATAACTCCATATGCTCAAAATTTGATGAGAGCCCGATTTCATTGTGTCGCATCTCAATTACTGAACTCAGTTCAGAAAAAGAAAAATGTTCCAGGGCATGCTTTGAGCAAAGCAAGCATCATCTTTTTGATCACACCCAGAAAATGAAATCATTTTACCTGAAATACCAGCTCCACTTTATCCATATTCACTCCCATAAATTTTGCATTCACATCAAACACGCCTGGGTCATCCGTGGAGCCAATTGTAAACACCATATTCTTGAACCTGCAGAGAGAAACATGACAGAATGTCACGTGAACAAGCTCAATACAGAATCTGACCTCCATAAATCTTACACGTCTTCAGCACACTGCTTTGTTGTATCCTCTTATTGAACTCAGCATTTGACGCTTCAATATTACGAATAACCACACTGGAGATACTTGGGTTCAAGCTCTGCCTGGCTGAATCACAAGGGAAACCGCACATCTTTATAAGATTGAGTATAGATCAATACCATTTGACAAGGTCAGGATTCTTTTCTAAACTTCAGCAAACTACGTGCGTATGCACCTATCCAAAATGAGGATTTCAGTGAGGCAAATCAATAACAAAAATAGCTTCTTTCTGCCATTTTGTCTGTTTTTTCTTGACAGGTAATGTGTATGTGAGAGAAAATAAAGACACTGACAAAATCTAGGCTGTCATCTTATTGACAAATACAGCCTGGAACAATAAATTTGCTTTCTCCCATGAAGTGTTCAATACTCACTGATTCTGAGGCAATGCCTCAATTTCCAGCACCACACCCTTCTCGTGGAGCCGAGCGGCCGAGTACGTCACTGTCACGCTCTTCTTCTCGGTCTCCTTTCGTCCAAACAAGCCTGACTTTCTCTTGTTCCTGTGTACAAACCAACACAGATCAATATCACAGACAACGTAGTCTACACTGCATTTTACCACGACACATTCCAGGCTGTTCTATCAGTGATAAAACTAAGTGCTCTGATAAACTGCACACTGCACGGAAAACATGATGGTAGAATGATTATTCTGCGAAAGCTTTCATTCCTAGAAATTGCTATTATAAAACAACTGTTGCAAAATTTATCAAACAAATCTACATATAAAACAAATATACATATAAAAATCTGGTAAAATGGGTGTCAATGGTTCAGACATTGACACCCATTTTACCAGATTTTATATGTATACCACCACTTAGATTTTACATCAGTCACAAAAATACTGGGGGGAGCTTTTTGTTGGATCGATTAACTTAGTTTTTTTAATTATACCTTTATTAATGTGTCTATTCCTGAAGAATTTGGGCATAAATAGACCAAAAAAAAATAATCGAATCACAGTTCTGAGTGTAAATGTTTATCCATGAATCCCCATGACTGTGCGAAGAAACATTTGTAATACCCTGCTCATTATCGCCATACTCACTTGGTCTTCTGCTGTAGGTTATCAAGGCAAGTTTTGACATACTGGTTGTAGTAATCAATCTGAGACTCATAAAAGGTGCGTTTTTCGCCCAAGCTTTTGATGGTGGCCCGCAGTCGCATCAACTCTTGCTTGCGGTTGTTGCGATACCTTCGTTGGTTACGAATGTCCTGAAACAAGGGAGACAGTAATGTGTCTGTTACACAATCAAGTGAAGCAGTTATGTATCTTGTGATTACACATTTCAGAATGTTCACAAGACGGACATTACGTAAAGCTTCTAGATCATAACATAATTGTGACAGCAACTTTAGTAGTAATCAATCTGAGATTTTCTGGAATGTTCACCTTGATACTTTGCTCTTGCTTCTCTAAGATCCAAACTGACTAACATTTTTCTATCCTTCACCTATATACTTACATGGTTACTATGCCCAACTATTTTTAAAGAAAAGTCAAATCTGAATAATTTCGCTAGCCAGAGCACACTTACTTATTTAATAATAGATCTACTGTCACTGCATACCCATATTTGGAGAAGAAAAAAAAAAAAAAAACAGAAAAAAAGAAAAGGAAAATGGCTGAAAAGGTTCAGATCAAAGTTGACTGTTCTCACCTGCACAATAGAGTTCAGCAGATCCTGGTATTTGTTCTGCTTATTCACCATACCAGCAAGTTCCAGTGTCTGAAGATTGGCCTTCACCTTTGTCTTCATCACCTCAACGGGTAATCTGAGGTGGGGAAAAAAAAGCATACACAAAAAAACCGTCAATCACTATAATTCAGTTTTGAAGTATGAAATACATGACCAGCATTCCCATTTTTTGTGGCCCTGATGAAAAACCCAGAGGTTTGAAAATTTGACATCACTTTCGCATTTTTCACTTATCGCGTCCTATGTATTATTATCTGTTTCTTTATATATTCAGGGAATTACTGGTAGACAGTCTATCTTTTATTTTAAGATATTTGTCTAAAATGACGACCATTCCGAAGAGCCAAGCGGGCTCGAAAATTTGGCTAGCGTTAAAAATTTATTTTGTTAGCTCAATTCTAAATTTTTCATATTGTTTTTCAACTTTTTTGGTGTATTTGATTAGTTGTCGGTGGACAGTCGTCTTAATTTTAAGACATTTTTCGTAAAATGATGACCATTCACGTTACGAACTTTAAGGTGTTCGTTTCAAACACGAAAAAAGCATATCTGTTGGTGAATGTATCATATCAACGTAATGAGATTTTAAGTCTATCTATTCTTCATTTCATTCTACACAGTGTGAAAGTGGAAGACAAACACAAAGGCATGTGCAGTAAGATCAGATAAAACTCTGAGAATAAAGCAATTTTAAAACAAAAATCAGAGTACTGTCCTATAAAGGAGTTAAGTTACCAAATCTTTACTATTTAGTGAAGGAAACAAAAACAAAGAAAGACACACATAAAAAAAAGACGTTAGATATTTCAACACCTTATCAAATCTGCGCTGTGCTTTTGCTGCATGAGAAACACATAAATTTCATTTTTTTCTAAAAAAAAAAAAAAAAAAAAAAAAAAAATAAGAATCACAACACCAATACATCTCTGCTTCTATGCACAGGGCACCAGCGACCCACCTGGTGTCTCCTAGTATTGAGGCATGCCGCACCAACTTGGTGCCTTCAGTTTGTGACTGGGCCACTTTTTTGTCAATCAAATCTCTCTTCTTCACCATAGCTTGGTGCAGCTCCTCCTGCTGTTGGTTACAGGGAGCCTCCAGCACCACCGCCAGATTCTCTCCCGGCTGGCAGGCTATTACATCCACTATCATCCGCTTTGTTCTGCACAGTGAGAGAGAGAGAGAGAGAGGGAGAGAGAGAGAGAAACGTGAGAAAGGAAAGAGCAAGACAAACCACACAACTGGCTCAGGGAAGATCATCATTAGCTTATCCTTGTGCAAATAACATTAGCAGTCATTTCCCTCTAGCTTTGCAGGTTATCATATCCACCACCCTCCACTTTGCTCTGTACAGTATATGAGAGTGATAGAGAAAGGGTGATAGTTTCAGTAAGACAAACTACACATTGGGGTCAGGTAAGATCACTGTTATCATTGCTTCATAACATAGGCAGTTATTTCCCTCTAGCAGGCAGGCTATCACATTCAGTATCATTTGTTTTATTCTCTATGACATGAGAATGGAAGTTGGTAGGAAGGTGCAATAAGTCATTGTAAACTAGTTCAGATCAGATATGATGATAGTTCTCATTATCAAATGTCTTGCTTCATGGGCATGGGCAATCATTTTCTCTGGCTGACAACCTATGACTTTCACTATTCTTCATTTCATTCTACACAGTGTGAAAGTGGAAGACAAACACAAAGGCATGTGCAGTAAGGTCAGATAAAACTCTGAGAATAAAGCAATTTTAAAACAAAAATCATAGTACTGTCCTATAAAGGAGTTAAGTTACCAAATCTTTACGATGTGATCATATATGCGGACTGAATATTGGTCCTAGTCAGAGGTTTCCCATTCTTTATCAGCTTCCTTTTAAGTCCAGTTTGCCACCAATTGTTCCATTCTCTTTTTTTATGAACTGATGAATGACGGTTGCTTGCTCAAACCTGTGTGTTTGAAGGCATGAATAAATCATACCACTGAATGTAAAATATATCCCTCGTTCTTTCAAACTATTTTTTTCTCACTTGTGCAACCAACTATGTCTAAGAATGTAGAGTGTGAGTGTGAGTGTGGGAGAGAAGAGAGGGAGAGAGAGAGAGAGAAGGAAGAGTGCAATGTCATATCACATCTTTTTATCGAGCACATTGACGAAATGTTTTCAAAATTTAACCAGACATTTAAGCCTTTCAACCCCCTAGGGGTGGTTGTCTTGTATTGAACCAATAACAATGAGTTCTTAAAAAAAAACCAAAAAACCATACCGGATTAGTAAGGACTTCATGTCGGCCTTGTCATCTGTTTGCACTTCAAATTTACTGGACAGGGTGAGGGAGATCTCCGTTTTGGCCATCTGCTGTCGTAGAGAATCGTTGGTGGCCTCGTCTCCTGTCAGTTCTTGACCCAGCAGCTCATCAATTGTAGGGGCGTCGCCCAAATCTTCCAGCAACTCGTGCAAGGGGTCGGAGGGGTCGGGGGCAATGGTGTCCTGGTGCTTCAGCAGGAGCTGTTGGAATCAAAGAAAACAAAGAACAAAGTAAACACTCACATAGTGAAGCTTTACATCTACAAAATACCACTGGAAATAATTTATACACATGACACTTTCCGATGTGAACTGTTTGTTTGTGTCGGGATTTCACAGCGCATTAGCACGATAACAGCTATATTGTGCCTATTGCCTAGGCGGCTCAATACCTCTACGAGCTAATACCTGACTAAAAATATATCAAAGGAAGTATAGAGATATGTGTACATTTAGTTGATGTGAATTGTCAGATTGAAAAAAGTAAACAATTAGGGGGTGGAAAAAAAACTGTCTTCTTTTTCAAACTCTGTTCCACTGAGGGTTTTATTACATCTTGGGCTAACACTTCTCAATTTAACGTCTGTATGAAAGAAAACAAACAATGAATGTTACGTCTGCAATTTCTAATCTTCTGGTTGGTCCGAGTCTATAATGTTTTGGTTTTCAAAACATGCTAACTTGCTACTATCATATTAGGTTCTTTCCAGTCGTCCATTCTTGGTCTGTCCTTGTCAACACTCTGTACCAATATACTTTCAATTCTCTATTGTCAATTTTTCGATTTATTTTAGCCCCCTATCTGACAAGGGCTGCTATAGCCAAAGATGTGGCTACTGCTACAAGCAAAGTCAATTACTCATGACTGACTGCAGCTTCCTTAATATCAACAGCAACAGTCGCAAACTGTGTTTCAGCCAAAATTAGGTCAGCTATATTTTTGTCTTAAAATCTCCCTTGGAAAAACCTCTTGTATCATGTCTTTATATAGCGCAGGTTTGCCAGTGAGAAAGTATTGTAACTGTATAAAAGCATAATACGAGAGGATTTCCAAGGGAGATTTAAGACAAAAATATAGATGTACCAGCACTCACATATCAATGTCAAACCTGGACCCTGACCAAAACTTTGGAGCGCAAAATCACAATCTGTGAAATGAGATGCTTAAGGAAAGCTGTCAACAAGACCAGAAGAGACAGGATTCACAAAACTAAAATCAGAGAAATGGTAGGAACAAAGAACATCCACCTATATATTCAACATCAATGGATCAAATGGTTTGGCTATCTCTCACATCTACCAACACACCACCCAGCACAACGTGTATACAACATAAAGTTCAGTGGCCGCAAAGCCAGCGGACGCCCCCAAAAGACCTGGATTGACAGAGTCAAAGAGACTTTATCTTTTTACAACATTTCCCCAGCCCAGGCATTCCGATGTGCAGCAGACAGACGTCTCATTCTTCCCACGACGCCCTTAGTGGTATAAGCGTCAGAAAAGAAAGAAAGAAAGAAAGATAAAGGCATGATACGAGAGGGTTTCCAAGGGTTATTTTAAGATAAAAATATAATGTGACACAATTTTGGGCTTATACAGTTTGCAGCTGTTATGACTGATATGCAGTGGGAAGCCTTCATGATGTGTGTTCTGACCTGATGTGTGTCGACAATTTCTCCCACAGAGATGTAGACCACAGGCTTGGAGATCATGGTCACATCGCTGTACTGGTCCACATTGAACTTGCTCTCCGGGTCCTCCACCTCGCAGGCAGCCAGACAGTACTTCCTGTACGTAGCAACATACAACAAATCGAGAAATCACTGCAGGTGAAATCTACATTGAATGATGAAGGGAGATTTCTTCCCCCAAAATTAACAAGAAAAATCACACCTGTTAACTTATTATAGTAATGAAAAAAAAAAAAAAAACATTTTAAATTCATTCTAAGTTCACTTTGATGTACTTTCAAATACGTTCATGTGTCTAACATCAGAACCAGGACTTACTTGAATTTCTCGTGTGAGTTCCTGATGTAGTCATTCATACTGGCCAAGTAAGAACTTTCCCCGCCAAACTGCAGACAATATACAATTAACTTTGTAAACATTGGATGCAAATTAGCTGAGTCAAACTATCACATGGATTACTGACACACAAAAGATAATGTTGTGCGACTGTTGCTTTTTCTACACTGTAACATGAATTTCTTTGATTCATTGGCGTATAAAAATGAAATATATGTGTGCATTGCAGTGAAAAAAAACACTGATTCACTGAGCATACAGAAAATAGAACTATTCTATAAGCAAGTTATGCATAGTTTGGTTAAATTTTTACATGTTAACATATTAATAGTTTTAGATCCTCTTATGTCTCCACTGAGTAAAATCAAATGTTAATTAAAATGAACCAAAACGTATATTTCATTTTCAATCTTCTTAAAATCAAGTCTATAGCACAGTTATAAATCATTCATAATAATCCATATTTACCCCTTTATTTGAAGCAGCAAACTGCAGGATTTTCGCAATAGAACCCAAATTCCTTCTCTGGTCGCTGGTGAGAGCTTTCTCCGCACCAACATTGACAATGTCAAAGGCATCTGGGGCAACAATGGCTGAGTTGATATACCTGTAGTACAGGAGATTCCCAACAATCTGGAACACAAGTGAAAGCAGGATGATTGGATTTTAATACATGACACAGCTGATATGGATGTAAAAAATCAAACTTTGATTCACACTGTTTGCAACAGAAGTTGGCTAAATAAGTATTGTCTTCATTGACATGTATATGAAGGTGAGGAAGGGATGTAGTGATAACATGAGCTTGTAGTTGAAGCCAATGAGTCTTTCCTGAATTCTTGAATCAATATTTTGAATATAAAATTTTATTTACATATTTGTCACCATACCACAAGAGGAATTTTCGTCCATTTCCTTGGATTACACAAACAACAGAAAACCCCATGCATTTCAGACTGCAACTTTTTATTATTTTTTTTTACAAGCTGTGTACAATGAAGTTAGCTTGGCAAAACTTTCAACTAAGTTAAAACTGCAGTTGAAACAGTGATGCTCGTTACAGCATTGGATGTGACTGTGAAACTCTACAAATGAGAAACAGTTGCATGATGGAACAGAATATCTTCACTGGTCAATGTATGAGGAAACTACACGGAATTTATTGAATGACTTCATCCAAAAGGTAAAAATCATAGAGTGAATGACACGAATAGTTGACAATTTCAACTATAAGCAATCCTCATCTTAGCAAGGTAGGATATTTCACAGATTAGCATCACAAGGATTGTCAACCGAGTGCTTTACTGGAGAACGCAGTCAGAGAAATATGGATCTTTGAAAATGAGTTGGTCTGAGACAATTGACAGAGACCTCAGGCTTGTTGATCAAAGAAATAACATATACTATAACTTATACTACCACTGACAGACACAGGCATTGTTTGATGTAACAATAAGCCATAACTCTCACCTTTAGGACATCTTTTTCTGGTGCATCTGGGAATTTTTTCATCAAACACTGTCGCATGACTTTAGCCATGTATCTCATGCCATAGCTGCGTATAGAAAAAAAAAAAAATTTACCCCAAAAATTACATTTTTATGCACTGCACGCAAAAGTGACGAGAAAAAAAAAAGACTGAGTGGGCAAGAGGGTGATTTATTACTATCAAGAGGCTTGACCCTTTTGAGGATCTGATCCCTGATAGCCATAATCATGACATTCTAATTTAGTGACTTTTCACTTTTAATGATCACACATTCTCCTGGTGTTCATTTTATTTTATATGCATGTCACATCAACAGGAAGCATGGGTGTTCATTTGTATAACGTTCATTTATCAGTAGGCTATACTCCGCATCATATGAGAGGTGACACTTTGAAATCAGGCACTTGCCAAACTGAGGTGACTGGAGAAATCATGTTTTTCAATAGTGAATGAATTTTAAGACAATTTTTTTTCCTTCACAGAACCCTTCTACATCAACGTAATAATGCATTTCAGAATTAACTTTGCTGAAATAGATTGAGTGAAAACCCAAAAATTATGATTTAACAACATGGGCTAACAAAGATTAATAAGGATTGACAAAAGTGATCGGCCATTTTCTCACTAAATTCAGCTGCAACAACAGGTCACCCCCATCGTCTTTAATTGCCAATAGCTCGACTTCTACTTGAGGAGGAACAAAAATTTTTTTCACACACAGAAAGGGAAATTAATAAGCTTAACATTGATACCAATACCTCCATATGCTCAAAATTTGACAAGAGCCTGATTTCATTGTGTCTCATATACTCTTTCTTCTAAATGGCAGAAAAACTCAGTGAAAAACATGAATGCAAAAAGTGATTTAACAACGTCCCGCTACAGGTGGATCAAGCCAGGGGTCTTTGGCTATTTCTTCTCAACACAGATCAGCCGGTCACTTACGGAATGCTGTCCACAGAGGAGAGGATTTTGTTGAGGAAGACGTCAGTGACATCTTGTAAACGCTTGATGGTCTCCTCAATTTGGTTCCTGACTTCCTCATGCTGCAAGGCTTGCTCAGTGGAGACATCGTAGGGCAGACCACTGAAATGACAAAGTTAACATCAATATATGACACAAGTCATTATTACAGACTACAGGGATCACAGGATGCAGACTTTTTTCATATGTCATATATTATGAAACCATTCTGGAACATGAAATCAGCTGTTTTTTTGTTTTTTTAAAATCTAATATATATAAGGGAACGACCCATGTGGGGATAACTAAAAGTCAAATATAAATCACAGAATGAAAATAGAAAAGATGCAGAATTTTTCTTTCTCTAATCTAAGATGAATATATTTTGACAATCAGGAATAGCATCCATGAATTTGGATCTTTCCAGTTTCCTATGAAAGAAATAACTATCTTGTAGGATACTGAAGACGTAACACACGCTAAGTTATAGTGGTTAGAAAGTCATGGCCAACCTCGCTTTGCCTGTGCTGGATTCTGTCTGGTTGACCCAGGCTTTGTAAACTTCCACTGGGTTGGTGTTGATGCGCAAATTCCTGTCCTCAATCACCCTGGTGATCAGCGGGTTCAACATTTCCTTCAGTGCATTCTGTCCTCTTTGATTTCTGAAAGATATCACAACATACAAATCCTATCAGTACTCTAACTCAGTGGTTCTCAAAACGTTTTTCCACTCACGACCCCTTACCCTAAAGCTTGAAACCCTCACGACCCGCTATACTATCAATCAATCAATCAACGCCTCTTTCACCCTGTATCAGGGTATTAAGCCGTGAACAACAGACTTCCACTTTCTCCTATCCTGGGCACTTCTCACTGCATCTTTCCACTGTAGCCTTCCTCTCTTCAAA
>JBCEWB010096022.1:0-12294 GCA_039654565.1 Peronia peronii
TCAACCTCCTGTCGTGGTGGTTATCTCAGCTGTACAAAAACGCACAAAAATGTAAGTTTGCGAGCTCAATATACTCTGATCCTATCAAATTTTCGAATCTCATTGGTTGTTTTTCAGGTACAAACAAGTGTCGTAAGCATGTCTAAAAGTTTAAGACGGACTGTCTTCAACAACTAATCAAATAAATAAAGAAACAACAATATATAGAACTTGATATAATTAAAATTGAATAAACTGATGTCACTAACCTTCATCATCATCATCATCATCATCACCATCAGTCATCATCATTATCGCTTTGTATAAATGCCCTGAACTTTAAGACACAGGTTTTCAGCCAGTTGCTTCCCTTACTTCTTCTGCCATTCTATTCAGTCACAAACACAGGAAAACTATAGTCACCAACAGCATTGTTTTATTGTCTATGTCGAAGGACAGCACAGGCTGTCCACCACTGATTAAAACTTGAAAAAAAAATACATATACGAAGAAAATGAAATAATAAAGGAATTTCAGAGCAAAAAAAGAAAATGCAATAGGATGTAGTCGTTACCATTATCATCATGAGTATTATTTTACAAAAATGTCTTAAAATTAATACGACTGTCTACCGGTGACTAATCAAACACATGAAAAAAAATGGAAACAACAGTATGAAGAGTTTGATATTAAATTAATGAAATAAAGTGATGTCGCTGGCCAAATTTTCGAGCCCGCTTGGCTCTTCATCGGGCAATCATTATTACCATCATTTTATAAAAATGTCTTAAAATGAAGACCTCTATCCACCGGCAACTAATCAAATACGTAAAAAAAAGGAAGGGGGAAAAACAGTATGAAGAACTTAATATCAAATAAGTAAGTAAACTGATGTCGCTGGCCAAATGTTCGAGCCTACTTGGACATCATCATTATTGCTATCATATTATAGACATTTCTTGCCTTTCAAAGGCTGTGACTGTAGTGTCACACCGGCAGATAACCCAATGTCTCAATATAAACGGTAGATAAAACAGAAATCAATATGTAATCATTGAAGAAAATAGCGGAAGTGTCAATTTTTTAACCTGTTTGCTTCTTCGCAAAGACACTGTCATCGTCACAATATTTATATAAATGTCTTGAATATCAATCGGTAATCGCTAAATACATTAAAATAAAGAATCTCCAGAGTCAATAGGTTGAAAATTAAATGAATTGATGAAACTTCTCAAATTTTCAAGTCCATTTTACTCACTCTGAAACATATAAACACTGACATTTTGAAAGATGTTTTTTTTTATTTCTCTAATTATTTTGAAATACTTAAACAATTTAATTTTTTTTTTCCGTTTCAGAACCTCTTTACTCTTTCAGTGCCACAAAACTCATACGCCTATTCTGTTGTTCTTTGTGATGAAATTAATGATCCTTATCAACTATAGAAAACTAAATGGCCATATTAGTTTAACAAGAATGTTGGTCTTCATAGATAAAAATCTGATCTAAAAAAAGACAAATTTCCTTGCACTCTCACTACTTCAGTTGTTCGTAGATTTAGCTCAAATTGGCTGTGAAAAGTGCTTGAAACCTGTAGAGATAGTATTTGGACGTCAATATTATTTAAGCATCATAATTATGGTATTACTATTATTTATTTTCTATTTAGTCTGTTTGTCTTATTGTGTCGAAAAATTACGCATGCATCAATCCATTCATAATTTTATTTTACTGAACATGACGGGAAGAAAACACAGTTGGTCAGCGTTCAAAAAGTGTTCGTGAGAGTGCTGCGTACAACCTAACTATAGTTACGCATCTCTGCTCCTGTGACACTAGCAGGAGAATAATAGTCGGGATATCCCGGGCATATCTTCAAACATAAATAAATAAATAGAGAGAGAGAACGAGAGAGAGAGAGAACGAGAGAGAGAGAGAGAGAGAGAAAGCTGTAGGCTATGAAATAAAATCAAGCATCTAAACACAATGAGAAATAGTAAACACGTTTTCTTTGAATAACAGCAAGCTAAATCATCCCAAACACTAACATCGAAGAGTGCAGACTTGTCATATATTTTGTGTGATTGGTCAATGTCGGGGTGTCCCAAGCTATATTCACGGAAAAAAAAAGAAGGTGTGAGTGCTTCAGTTCAAGGCACATCTTCTTGTTCGCTTAAAATCAAGGAGTTCCAGCCTGTGGGTCGCGATCCCCAAGCGGGTCGTGAAGTCTCGCTAGAGATAGCTTGGATCAAGATTAATTTCAACTCATCAGTTACATTTTTTAATGCTCTTACAAATATTTTTTTTTTTTTCAATGCACAAAAAAAAAGAAAAAAGAAAAACCAAACCCAACCAACCAACCATCCAAACAAACAAAAATATGTTACAACGGTTCCCTGTCATTAGATAACATTAATTTGCTGATAAATAATTACAGGCTTTTAATTTTAAACCTTTTTTTTTTCTTTTTGGTGAGATATTTTTCTTCTCCATCACAGAAAATAACATGTAAATCAAGCTGCTGATAATGGAGGGTCGTGTGGGTTTCAAGCTTTTGGGTAAGGGATCGCGAGTGCTAAAACGTCGGGAATCACTGGCTTAAATAGTTGCGATGATGTTGTGTCAGTACAGTTCACATGTCCATGAATTGTACGCATCAATAAAGCGTTATTGGTTTTCTTTTAGTTACTTTGCTTTGAGAATGTTGTGACTGAAAACCACACATACTTTCTTTTTTCCGTGAGTATATTTTAAAAGATCCTCCACGAACGTCGCAGGTTCTTTTCTAATACAAGCGTGCGCACCTCAATGTTGGTATTTTTGATGATTAAACTGAATGTTGCTCAAAGAGAACGTGCTTGGTGTTTTGAACGCGTCATTCTATCGAACGTATAATGAGGTATCACGATCTATTATGTGAGGTATTTCGAGAAACGTCACATCACAGACAAATCTTGACGAATGATAAGCATTCAGACATGTCACACCATATAAACAAAGCCACATGTGAGCAATGTTTCCTCGGTCATGTGACCCGTCTCGAAATACCCCATTCGGATCAAACACTCTTGAGAGTAACTATTCAAGTATTATCACCTTTTCAAAATAACGCCAAAGTTAGTAAGCTTTTTTCGGCTTTATGTGAGTAGAAACACAGATCTTTATGCAACAAAGTTGTGTGCGAAATTTCATATGGATACATTTAGCAGTTTTCGAGTCCATAAACCTTTTATGGGTTTTGTTGTAGATTTATAGTATAGAGAAGTAGAAAGTGAATATAATGTATAAAAGATTTCTGTTAATTAGTATAATTTTAGTAGAGAAGCCTGCTGGTGGCCAAAGAGTTAAGCCCTCCGTCCGACTTTGGCGTCGATTGATACATTTTACAGTCCTCACGTCACTCTGTCTTCGGCGATATTTATTTTCTGGTTATTGTTTTTGTCTCAACTTACGTTTTTGCCCGCGAGGTTTCGTTCCTATGTAAAGCAATTCCTTGTGTTAAGGTCATCTTGTTGTTTACATGCTCCACTTTAGCCCGATTTTCTTGCTGTTTTTCTCCTTACTTTCTTACACCAGCCGGCTTTTTCTTGTTCTTTGCCGGATTCTTCCCTTATTTCAATCTTTCTTTCCTTAACTTCTCTCCATACATCTCCCCTTCTCTCGCTCCCTCCCTGTTTCTCTCGCTTACTCTCTTTATAAGGATTTCTCTTTCTCTATCTCTCCATATCTGTATTTTCCCTCTCTCTCATTTTCCCCACATCTCCTCATAGGTCTCTCTCTCTCTCTCTCTGTTTTTCTTGGCTATTCTCTTATAAACATTTCTCTTACTTTTTCTCTCCCTTTCATACCACAATTATCTGTCTCCCTCTCTTTTTTATGACATACATTTCTCTTCCTTTCATCTGTACTCTCCGATGCCCTCTTTAATTTTTTTTTTGTTTTTTTGACAATTCATGTAAAAGTCTCAGTTTTTTTTTTAAATCAGCATTTATCTACATTAACGGAAATCAATGATAAAATTACTAGTGACTAACAGACACATCAGTCAAATAAGAAGTTACCACAAAAACAAGAACAGCAGCAACAACAACACAATAACAACAACAACAATAATAATAATCACCATCACCTCTATCAATCGAAAGAACCTCCACCAATCTCACTCCATGAAACATAACTTCATTATCACTCAGTAAAAAACAACATTGTCAACAATCAACGTATTTCATCATCATCATCATCATCATCATCATTTTACGAAAAATGTCTTAAAATTAAGACGACTGTCCACTGGCAACTAATCAAATACATCAAAAAAGTTCAAAAAAATATGAAGAACTTGGTATTGAGATAATAAAGCAAACTGATCTCGCTGGCCAAATTTTCGAACCCGAGTGGCTCTTCGTCGGGGTAATCATCATCATCATCATCATCTTCATCATCATCATCACCATCATTTATAAAATATAATAAGACTGTCCAACCGGCAACTAATCAAACAAGTCAAGAAAAGCAAATAACATATACAAAGAACTTGATATTGATGTTAATAATCCCCTGCGAAATTTTCAAGCCAATTAGCTCTTCCTCAAGGCTAGAAAGTAAAAATATAAAAATCATCATCATCATCAACATCATCATTGCCCCGACGAAGAGCCAAGCGGGCTCGAAAATTTGGCAGAGTATCAACAACAATATTCAATCTAAGTTCTTTGTATATGCTATTTGCTTTTCTTAGTTTTTTAATTGTTTGATTAGTGACCGGTTGGACAGTCGTATATATTTTTCGTAAAATCAACATCACCATTATCATCACCATTATGTTTATAAAATATAATAAGACCGTCTCACCAGCAACTAACTAAACAATTCAAAAACAGCAAATGACATATATAAACAACTTGCTATGTTGATGTTAATAGTAACTGCCAAATTATCAAGCCAAATTGGTTCTTCCTCAGCATCATTATCACTTTCATCATCCTTTTATAGAGATACAAAAGTGTTTAATTACAAGACATAAACTGTCCGCTTGTAACTAATTCAACAATGAAGATAAAGAAACAGCAAATATAAAAAAAAAAAAAAACGAACAAGCTGAAAGTTATGTAATTGATGGAACACCACGTTTTCACCCTTATATTTGACACTTCATCATGGCAATTGACCACAACAAACACCACTATCATCATCACCATTTCATATAATTCAAAACCTTAACATTTGAGACAGGGAGTGTGAACCGCTAACTGACTTTATTGCACTGAAAGAAGGAAATTACAATCTGAAGAATTGACATTATTGAGTTAAAATTTCAATAAAATGATGGCATTCGTCAAGCTTTCGAACATAGCTAGTTCTTCTTCAGGGCAGCAAAATCATCATCATCATCATTATCGTCAATTTCAACATTTTATATAATATACGAGCAGGCAGCTAATTAAAGAATTTTAAAAAAAGGCAAATAACATATAGAAAACTTGCTTTTGATGTTGATATTACTACCAAATTTTCGAGTCAATTTGACTCTTCTTCAAGGCAACAAAGTCAATTTCATCATCATCATCATCATCATCATCATCGTTATCATCATCTTCATGATCATCAACATCATTTTGCAGAAGTGTCTTCAAAGACCACAAAGACTGTCGGTCTATGTACGTCTTTCAGCCCCCAGGAGGCGGTTATCTCGATCAAAGACTGTCAACCCGTATTTCAAATCTTTAATAAAGAGATCACAAACATTTAAAAAAATATGTAAACTGATAAAAAATAATTAAAAAAAATATATATATATGTATAAATTTCCTATTTTCAAATCCATTATTTTCGTTCTTCTTCAGGGTAAAGAAAAAATTTATAAGGAGCACAGCTGTAGCCTTTTATATTCCACTAGTCATGAGGGGTGTTTGCTATGAGGGCAGAAATGGATCATGGATGATCATCACTATCATCATCATTACCATCAACGACAACAACCTTAAAAGCAAACATAAAGATGAATGGATGAAACGGAGCTGGGAAGCACAAAAAGGTAGTACAATAATCAGGGCCTGAAATCGTATTTGCTAAATGCTAACCTTTCCTTTAGCTCATTGACTGGTCTCCAGTGGTGCGATGATAATTAATAGATAATTATCGTCACCAGTAGCCCTTAGAATTTTCCACTCATTCATTATGTAATGGGAGGGAGATGGAAAGGAGGGGGGCGGGAGGGGGGGGGGGGAGGGAATTGGGAAGCTGGATAATGCCTTCCTTGTATCTGTGCAAGATGCAAGATGCATTTTTATATCAAGTGGTTTCTCAGCTTTCAGAGCACTTCAGTTATACCCTTGCCCTTCGCGGAATCTTGTAAAAGATAAATTTTAGGCAGAGATATAAAAAAAACACCAAATCAACGAGCCGCCTGCACTTTTCCGCAGCTGTGAATGAAGTCACACACAACTCGACTGTTTGGCAGGGAAATGTTTCACTTACTTTATGACGCGTTTCTTACGCACTTTCAGTTGAAAAAAAAAACCAAAAAAACACCAAAAAAAGCTTTTTTTTTTTTCGGAAGTTTAATTATTTCCCTACTTATCCAAATAGCACTTTCCACCACATTATACCTATCGCCTGACCTTGTTCTCTACAAACTGTATTCTGTTCACCGTGAATAACAACAGCGATCACAGATCTACAGTCTTGATTTTCACGAGACAGAAATTAAAAAGAAAAAGTGTCTTTTCAAAGTATGTTAGCTTACAACTGATCTTACATGAGAATATACAGAACTGGCTCCGTATGACTCTGATCTAGCGGCTATCGACTGGGAAGCTATTATAGCGGCCTGTATGTATTGTATACAGCACAAAATCCTGCTCTTTCTTTCTTCCTTTTTCTTTCTTTTTTCCTTCTTTCGGTCTTTCTTTCTAAATTTCTTCTTCCTTTTTCTTTCTTTCTTTCCTTTCGTTCTTTCTGTCTTACTGTCTTTCTTTCGTTCGTTTGTTCATTCTTTCTTTCTCTTTTTCTTTCTTTCTCTCATTTTTCATTTGTTTCTATTTTTTTTTCTTTACGAGTGTGCTTGTTTCTTTTTTGTTTCTTCTTTTCTTTGTTCTTTCTTTCTTTGTGCCTTCCTTTTTTGCCTCTTTCTTATTTTCTCTCTTCCCATTTATTTTTCATTCCCCGTTTCTCTCTTTTTTTTTGTCTGTTTCTTTCTTTGTTTTATTTTTCTATCCGTCTTTTGTACCTTCACTCTTTGCTTTCCCTAGTTTTTTTCCGTGTTTCTCTGTTTGATTGTTTCTTTCTATCATCTTTTTTTCTCTTTTTGTTTTTGTCTGTTTCTTTTTTCATATTTATTCCTTTCTGTCTGTCTGGTTTTCTTTCTTTCTTTCCTCTTCTTTTCTCTATTTCTTTCTTTCTGTCATTCTCTTTTTCCTATATCTTTCTCTCTCTCTCTCTCTCTCTCTCTCTGTGTGTCTACCTGATTATCATCAAGAATGTATGGTGAACTTTCTGATACTTTATCAATCTAATACTAATATTCAAAAGTTTTCAAATGAGCTTTTTAGAAAAACTTCATTTTTTTGGCACTGTCTCCCAGACTCCTCTTTAGCATTTTTGCAGGATTTTCGAAGAAGTACTGTTTTTATGTGAGTGTTGTTAATGGTGTTTGAGAAACTCTCATTCTTTGGATGGGAAAAAAATAGAAAAAAATGAATAGACGTTACACACAATCTTAAAATATTCATTGAAACAAAACTAATCAAGATATCCAAATGCTGATAGCAAACTCCATTTATCATATTTTGAAATGCATGTGTACCAAACTTCGGGCAGATCTGGTTAAAAAATGGCGGAAATTTTTGTTTTAAAACCAGTCGTTTTTGAGAGGACAAATACACGATGATGACGTTGTCATGGCAACCATAAAATTTAAAAAATTCCTAATTTGGGCAAGCTGAATTCAAATTTGAAGACCAAAACTGTCTTCCTTTTGAATGATTTAGAATTAAACATCCAGAAAGAAAGAAAGAAAGAAAAGGGAGACAGAAAAAAGAAAAAGAAAGGAAAAAGACTGAAAAAGAAAGAAAGAAAGAAAGAGAGAAACACTTCTGGTTGAAAAACAGGGTGTCACGAACTTTGAATGTGAATGGTCTTAGTTGTGACGTTGTAGGTGATGATAGGGTGGTGAATGCGGACGAGACACACACAGTAATGGGGAAATAAGAACAGAATTCTCGACGTCGAAATGATGCAGAATTTATTTCAGCTGCTTGGTAACAATACAAACTTCAGGGCAGCTGTCCAACTCCGATGCACACGACTCTCACTGCATTCTACTTCTTGCCCTCCACACGCTCTCCGGCCGAGCCTTTATATATATATATATACGCCAGCCCGTCTCGAACGCTCTCTCTCTCTCGAACTCTGTCGAACCTACTGGTCTTCGATCTCACCAGATCTCGCTAGATCTATGCGCACACATGACAAACTTCATACACACAAAGTCTAACTAAACCCATCTCGACCCTTCTCGAACCCACGCATGCCCATTACGACCATTGCTACACACAACACATTTGCATGGGCACAGCACACAATTACGATCAACTGAGCATCGCTCACAACACACACTCGCGTGTACCCAGCATGCATGATCATGATTCGTTACACAGGGTAAACCATAAAGTTATGAAATTAAGCAATGTTTTAGTAGCATCGTCAACTTCTGTTCTTACACTCAAAGAGAACCGATTCTCTGTTTTGCTCATATGTGTTACTTGTAAAGTTAGATGATAAAAACGCTCATATCCTGCATGTGTAGGCCTATATGCCTGTATGCATAAGACAAGTATGTATGTGTGTGGGGGATGATGTGATGTGTGATGGTGGGAAAGGGTGCGGCGGGCCTTAGTCCTTTGCCCAGCCCTATTACTTCCTCTTGCCAGACAAAAGAGGTGTTAAACAAGCATAGTAAAGAACAAAGAAAAAAAAATCACATCTGCGCCCTTTGCTTATAACACGCGTCAAGAAATTTTTTTTTTTTTTAAAAATAAAGAAAATGTTTTCCTCTTATTGTTGTAATTTTATCACATTTTTTTGCTGATCAGTCTTTGGAATGACATGAAGTAAGGTAATTCTTTCTTCTTTACACTGCTTGCTCAACACCTCTCGTGTCCGGCAAAGGGCAATAATAGGGCTGATCACAACGATCTCCCATTGCACAAGAAGTAGCAAAGTGAAATTGTCTCCCGGCCAGTCGAAATGAGACTAAGTCGCTGGGCTAGAACCGAGAAATCGGGCTTTGAATGTGATGAAGGGGATCAGATATCGAATTTTTGTTTATTGCAGAAATCGAAAGTGCATTCATTTCTGAACAAGACAATATCGCTCTTACCCCCGATTTATAAATATTTCTTCATTAAAATTGTTTTATTGTGAGGTAGGTATATAGATTTACGCATTCGACTGTTCATTTAAACTCGATTTTCTCGAAATTTCGGTCATTGCCTGGGGTCCCTCCTTGTCTTTTTAAATGGCAATTTCTCTGGCTAGAATAAAGCTAGCTCAGAACCTTTTTCATCACCTGAAAGGATATTAAATAAGCTATCACATGATACCAAAAACCCCAAGTGGTGAAAAATTGACATACGTCTCATTTTGACTGGCTGCAAGACAATTATTATTTAGAGATATACCTGTAAATATATGAATTCAATTCTTCAAAGCCCAATTGTCTGCCACTGGATAAAATTACAATGGGAATTCGAGACAAAGTTACTTTTAATGAATTCAATAATGGACCTAGTAATTAATGTAAAGCAAGAGATGCAGTTAGCAAAGCTCTTGAAGACTAGTCACTTAATGGGATTAAGATACTTTTCCGCGAGCATTAGCATGGTCTTGCATACTGACATTGCGCTAGTTCTCTCCTTGGGAATTTGGCCCATAAGATAAGTTGGCGTTCAATGGTAGAACTGAACTTCCATACTTAACTCCATAGCCCACTTCAGGAGTTTTCTTAAGGTCATTTGAGATACGACACAATGAAAAGAAGGTACTCGTCAAACAAAGATTGGAGAAATCACGATTTCTTTTTTAACAGTCTGTGAATTTTTAATGCATTTTTTGGGGGGCACAAATTCGCGCTGTGCAGTGGAATATAAAGTCCAAATGTTGTTATTTAGTATCTGACCTAAATTAGGATTAGTAAGGATAAACAAATGCGATCAGTCATTTTCTTTCTAAATTCAGCTGCAGCAGCTGATCGCATCCCATCGTCTTTAACTGTCAATTTCTTGACTTTTACTTAAGTTAGAGCAAAGATTTGTCCCCAGTACAGAAGGAAATGAATAAAATTCATATTGATAACAGTTACTTTATATCAGTGATTCCCAATATTTTTGCATAGCGACTCCTTACCGAGAAACCTGAAATCCACGCAATCCCCGACTATCACCGACTACTTACATTTTTTTTCTGTGACGGAGAGGGAAAGAGACATCTAACAAAAATATTATTTACGAATCATGTAAATTATTATTTATTATTTTATTATTACATATTATTCATAATTATTGTTATTTATTCATCAGCAAAACTCAAAAAAAAAAAAAAGAGTATAAAAAACGTAATTGATGTACTGAAATTAATTTTATCCCAAGCCACTTGTCGCAAGGCTACACGACCCCCCCCCCCCTCCCCCTCTTCTCTCTCCCCCCCCTCCCTCCGCTAAGCGGGTGGAGACCCACTGGTTGGGAACCCTGCTCTATATGCTTAATTAAACATTGATCAGCGCTTGATTTCATCATGTCGCATCTCATGTTATCTTACATGCCAATTATCTCATCATTTAAAGCACATCTGTCTCAGATCCCAGTGTAATTTCATCCCATGGCAATGGCTCTTAGCATAATCAGGCTGTCAAGGGCTGACTCGCAGGTATATCTACATTTAATACGAACTTCCTTCTTCTCGTGTTCTTAGCAAGCAGGGTGTTAAAGCGCGCCGCACCCTTTCCCACCATGAAACACGTATTTTGTGCTCACCCATTTACACACATACTTGTACTCCGCACACAGACATGTATACGAGCAAGATATGAGCGATTTTATCATCTGACTTTACAAGTGCTAGAAACACATGCGAGCGAAACAGAGAACCGACTCTCTTTGGGTGTAGGAGGAAGTTGATGATGTTATAAAAACATTTGCTCCATTTCGTAACCTTATGATTTACCCTGTCTTTCTTTCTTTCTTTCTTTCTTTCTTTCTTTCTTTCTATCTCTGTCTGTTGTTCTTTCTCTCTTTCTTTTCCTTTCCCCTGTTTATTTTTTTGCCTGTTGTTCTTTGTTTCTCTCTATTTCTTTCTTTCTTTCTTTCTTTCTTCGTTCTCTTTCTTTTGTTCGTTCGTCCTTTCATTCTTTCTTCCCTTGTATTTCCTTTCTTGTTCGTTCTCTCTTTCTTTTCTTTCTCTTTTTCTTTCTTTAATTCTTTCTCTCTTTCTTGCTCTGTTTCTTTTGTTCGCACTTCCTTTCCTTTTTCTGCCCATTTAGCTTCCTTCTTTCTGTTTTTCTACCCCTATTTTTATTTTTCTGTCTTCCCGTCCTTGTTTTTCTACCGTTCGTTGTTTCTGTTTTTCTGTCTTTCTGTCTTGCTTTCTTTCTTTTTTTTGTTTGTCTTTTTTCTTTTTTTTCTGTTCATTTTTCTCTTTTCTATTTTGTGTTCTATCTTTCTCTGTCTCTCTTCTCTTCTTTTTTTTTTGTTTCTTTTTTAACAAACAATAAAATGCATAGGGCAGATATACTGCACTTTAGCGTGGAAAAAATAACTCACGACATATTATGTATAGACAAGCAGCTAGTCGCGGTGTGTAAAGTCAAATAGTCATATCTACAGACATGCCGTTTTGAAATACACGCTTTTGAAATTTTGGTTAGAGCTGCGAAATCAGGGACATCACGTTAGTCAATGCTGTAAGTTTGCCTTATTTTTGTTTAAAACTTAAGGCGCCGATTGTTTGGCCCTTTTGGTACAGTCCTATCTCTTATCCGAGCGTAAGAAAGTTTTTACATGTATATCCATATAGTTACATAACGTGCCGGGGATGGGAGGCTCCACCTCCCTACGTCTCCCGGGGAGCGGACACCCCCAAGGTCGCGTCCTTGCATATGCGAGCCAGTACATTTGTTTCGCCTTCACTATATGGTGTAACTTTTTTTTTATATTCTTATTATTACTTATGCTTCCTCACTGCAGTTCCATTCCAATCCATTCTGATATTTCGGTCCCTTTCGGCGTGCCCCCGGGGGGGGGGGGGGGGGGGGGGGGTGTT
>JBCEWB010096033.1:0-12293 GCA_039654565.1 Peronia peronii
GTTTTGGTTCTGCTGTAAAGCGCCTCGAGCCCTCCAGGGGTGAGGCACTATATAAATTTATGCCCTTTATTATTATTATTATTATCTATCTGGAACTAGATCTAGTTACCATAATCCTGGGCATTCCTATCAGGATCGTTCGCATGGGTTATGGGATGGATGGTTTTGATCATTTTTCAACGTTCTGCCTGTCGATAATTTCAATGCATATCTCCATTTCCCGTACTGTGACTATAGAGATGTAGATTCTGGATCTAGGAGAGTCGATTCTAATCTAGATCTACTAGAGATCACAATAGAATAGAAGTCAACATAACTCTACGTAAATTGGCGTGACAACGACGAACGTGTAGCAAAGTTGAGATTGGAAGAATAATCCGCAAAGATTAATAAGTCACTGTGCTGCTGTCTTTTTTCAAAGTAAAATCCACCCAAATGGCTTTTCTTCAACTGACAATCTGCGCACAGTTTTTCAATCTCTGAGTTGGCCTTTGTTTACTTTTCATCTGAAGAGTGAAGACATTTTTAAGTCTAACAGGGAGGATGTACTGCTTAATTTCTCCGTTACACGCAATGAATCTTCTCACATACACAAAAAGAAAATGTAAGAAATAAAGTTTGAATGCCTAATGTTAGTGAGAAGAGGTTAAGAATAATTAATTTGCAAGCATAATAAAAGCTCAAAGAAAATATCGTGCTACTCTTCGAGTCTTGCAAATACAGTTGCAATAATACCAAAAGACTATGGTCCACATTGAGATCATATTTCGGTTCTGTGTTAATCTATTTTTCACGGTTATATTCTACATTACTTTTTGTTACTCAATAACATTACCTAGCAAAGGATACTGTTGAAACCTTTCCTAAAAACAAAAAAGCAAATAAACAAACAAAACAAACACTGGCTCACACAAAATGTAGGCCTATGCTGTTTTGTCGATTGCATACATGTATAATTATATAATATATGCATAATGATATTGTACTTATACCAAATCTACAAGAAATAGGCCTAAGTGAATTGACAGTGACGAGAGCAGTATTTGCAGCCGAAATCACCTCCCACAGCGGCAGAGAGGTTGAATAAAACAGAACAGAGCATTGCTTCTGATATACTGGTAATAATCGGTACACGTGGGACTGTCTGACAAAGAAAGCAGTCAAATGATGTAGGCAAAAAAATTTGCTAAACAATCATGATAAAACAACTGAACACGGAACAAACAAACACAACAAGAGTATCCGCAGCTACAGCAGCAGCAATAGTTGACAGACCAAATACATGGATCATTAAAGCTATCTTCTTTACACCATCATCACTACAATAAAATCACCCTTATCATCACATCATTACTATTACAATAGCCGGCCATGCGACATCACCATTATCATGTCCTTGACGCCATCACCAGATCGTCATCTCTGTCATAAACTACATCATCTCCTTACCATCGCCACATCAACACCATCATTAACTGCATCACCACCACGTTCATGATGACTAGGAAGGTTTTGAAATCCAAGAGAGAGTCTGTCAAAAGGCGATTAACTCAATGCATTAACAAAATAACAAACGACACAGTTTCAATTATTGGGACTTATTATGCTGAAATAGATTATTAAACAAAAATATTCTGTGTATCATCACCATCATATCATTATCATGCTCACAAAGGCAAGGTCTATTCGTACATACGTATAAAGATGTGATACCGCCTCCCCGTCCATATTATGGATGAGGAAGACCAGCCTCACCGCCTTGATGATGTAAACTAAAAGTGCTATTGCGCGGAAAGGAGTTGTGTAGGGGGAGGGGAGTGTAGGTTGGGAAGGGCGATGCTTTGTGACGTTGTCTACCTGTATTACTATCTAGAACAATGAATAAATATATCTAGGAGTAGGAGCTAATATAGATTATGAGAAATATAATCTAGATTAGATCCAATTTTGTTCCAACTTGAAGTTCTTCAGCCATTTATCACTGTAGATATATATTATATTGACTGACACAATAAGACAATGAGATGGCCTGAACTTATTTGAAAATGGAGGGAACCGTGGTTGGCAAATCTCGCGCATGTGCATGACGAGAATATCGTACGGACGGGGAAGTGGTATCACATCTTCATACGTACGGACAAATAGCCACTTCGTTACACAAATATCAAAACCATTCATTCCCATAATCATTATACATGTATCACGACAAAGAAGATAAACAACAAAACCACTTGGTAGATGGTCAAGAGGGTGATTTTATTCTTGTAATTGTTTTTCTCATACATCTAGAGGGAAGTTCATCTTACACAAAAACTTATTTCTCAATACCGGTACATATTATATCAATCACAACATCAAAGTGAGATCTTGCTTATCATTATAATCATTATACTCTAGGTGCACTGATAACAAGCAGGAAACTAAACATAAACTAATGTGAAATGAAATTAACCCATCTTGACTGATTTCTGCATAAACCATAGAATATTACAAAAGAATTTCAGGGGTGTGGACAAATACCACAGAAAAGTAACAGTTTCAGTTTGTACCTAGCAATATGCTAGCATGATTACAGCCCCACTGAACGAACAATGCCAATGAAAAAAAAAATTAAGTCACCAGATTCTTCCTGTCTTCAGCTGCAGATCACATGTCCAGTGGTAGTGCTAATAGGAGATCGAACAATCATTTAAAAGAGTAGCACAACCAGTGCTAAGTGATCAGATTCAAACTTTGAGAAAAATGAAGTTTTGATTACATATATACCCAATATCTTGGTATCAATAAAACTAGACTTAAGACATACAGGGATATGTATTTTATTTGCACTTTAGTTGTTTCCCTGGGATGATGAAAGAATAGGCAACAGAGGGCTAGTCTCTGTATGGCAGGGTGCATAATTTAAAAAAAAAAAAAATCAACTTAGCACAATATGCATTTCCACTCCTCACATGTGCTTTTATATAACTAATCTATTTAAACTGAAGGTTTAAGATCGAAATAGCTATGCAAAGCCGTTTCCTGTGACTGACGATGCCCTTTACTAAACTGTCCAGATGAATTTCAGTGGCTGTCGTATCAATTTATAATTTATAGTTATGAGTAAATTCATACACCTAATGGTCAAAGGAATCAAGTTGCATGACTCAAACTTAGATAAGTTAAAAATCTAACATCCACAAGAAAATCAGTGTATTAATATATTCATGTACATGTATCAATAATGAGTATAGATTCTCCTCTCCCTGCATATTTTTTATGGGACAAAAAGAAAGTTTGATCGCTGATAAGGCTGTTATTGCACAGCAGTGCAATGTGACAACTGGAGGCATAGTCTTGCAATAAGTGAATTGCTTGTTTTGAGTTGCTGGACTATCATAGCTCCCTGATTATGGCCAAAAGATGTAAGGACTAGCATTTGAATTGGTGGAAATGACTGTTTGCTAGTTTTGTTGCTTCCTAAATACCAGGACTGGTAACTCAGGTCATTTCACAGAATAATATTTTTATTATTTAATAATTGCTTTATTTTACAACTCCTGTCAATCATGCTGGTACAATCCATGTCGAATGTATGGCAATAGACTTTGTCAATCATAAGTGTGTTTTTCATAAACATTTAGAGAAAGCCAAAAAATACAAAACAAAACAAAATACATGATAAGCAGATGGCGAGGTTTACCAAGGACTGAATTAAAAACCTGGAAGATGTGATCAAACATATAAAGCATCCTTTTCTCGAGCATTCGATAATTCTACTCATACATGTAGACATTCTCTTGCTGTTTGATACAATTTTCATCATAGCAGTAACAAAGGATAGTAAACTGGCTAGATGTCTAGGAAGTTTAACAGAAGGAACAAAAATTCACCACTGCAGTCAATTTGAATACTATTTTGTATGTGCAGCACATGAAATTGCATTTCCAAAAAAAAAAAAATAAAGAAATTCTGGGGCAAAAGTCTGAAGAGAAAAATGAAAGAACAAAATAACCAAAAAAATACACTTATAAATTTGACATGACATAATTTGATCCACGAACAAACTTTTTCAAACCCACTACAGAGAGCAGATGAGACTACAAAATGAATAGCAACCTAAGGGCCTAAAAGGCTTTTACTGTTTCAGCCCTCATGAAATTTGCTAATGTTCTAACAGTCACAAAAATATATGTTTATAATCCTTTTGTTTTCAAGCCACAGACTTAACAATTCTTCACATCTGTCCTTTTTCTGTCTTCATTACATTTACACTTTCCCACAATCTTCAAAAATCAGTCCCTTTCTTTTTATCACTATATTTACATCTCTCAGACACTTGCAGATAGTTATCTGGGAGGATAATTTATCAGCTTTTAAGTGGATACTTCTTTATCAAAGACATGGACAGAAGCAGAGAGGAAGGAATTGGGTTATCGTATATGAATGAGAAATCAAATAACTTAAAATACATGCTTGTAATACTTAATGCTACAGATGATGCTGGCAATGGATCATATTTGTGGCCTTTAAATAACTCAACAATATGTTGTACTTGTTTTATATATTACAACTTATTCTTTCCTTTATAATCCACAAGATTACCAGTTACCTTGCACCGCTACTTTGGTGAAAGACCCTCGGGAATGCTCAGATTATGACATTCTCTGTATCTCTCGTCCAAAAATAATGAATAACTAGTCCTACAACATGTCATAAAAGACAGTTCCGGGAAAAGAACTATTGATTATGAGAATCTGCTGAATGGAAAATTGACTTCCCTAGGACAATTCTGGACAATCTCAGACAGCAATGGGGTTGCATTGCACCAGTTATTTCTGATGATGTTTATATTTCTGCTACATTCTTTTCCTCACACTCTTCTTTTTTTTCGTTCTCTCTGAAATCATTTGTGTTAAGATTGCACCTGGGTGTTTTCTGTGGCATAAGAAACACAGCATACACAACTTGACTCGGTGAGATACTTATTTTAAAAAAAAAAAGGATTCACCTCTTGTTTATAACATTACACAAACATAAAGTCACATCAGATATACAAAGGAGTGCTGCTGGAGAGATCACTCCAGAAACAAAACAATATCAACATCTTTATCACATATGGATTCAACTATTATACATATAAATTTATATAGGAGCAAATATTATAGTTTACCATGCACACAACAAACTTAATGTAATGATACAGGTACATGTATTGCTACTGAATCTTTGCGACACAATATAAACTTTCATTTGGAATACTGTTGTTTATTTTTATCACGCTGTTATGCCTCTCCTCTACAAAGAAGAATCATCACACCAGTTACAGGCTAGCTCATGCCAATGGCAAACAGTGCAAACTATTCCAGTAAAATTTCACATTATAAATGCCCATGTTTAGTAGAGCCACAGACTCGTGCTACAGGCATAATTTTCCATCAATTGGTCCGTAACTGAAATGGCGAACTTTTCAAGCTTCTGAAATAAATGCTTCTGAAATCACTGTTTTACATCTATTGATATATTGTAAAGAAGCGGACTAAATTTGTTATGTATGATTTTACTTCTTGTTGCTAATTACATGTAAACAAAGTAACTGAGACAACATCATCCAGAAATGTTTTATACTTTAACTTTATAAGCCAGTTAGAGGTGATGGAAAAGTTTCTGAATAATATGTAATACAAAAAATGGCAAGCAAGAACTTGATAACATGTATGTCATATTTGGGCATATTTTTACATATTGTACACTTCTTTAACCTCATCACATCTAAGTCGAAAGGGCACTTGATTTTACAACAAGATAATATCATTCTCCAGACTGTTCATTCCTGGCATATATGACCATTTTGCATCATGAAGAAACTCTCAGGTGTCTCTATTTCAAAACAGTTGAGACAATTCATCTGTCCCAAATGCATTTATAGAACAGTCATTCTTGGTGGTGCGCTTCAGTTCTGAATGTCTATAGGATCAACACATTTCTTGAACAGGAACTAATGCATTCATTGCCGGCTACAATAACAATTCTCGATTCAAATATCTCTTTCTTAATATAAGCAATGTGATTCCTACGAAATGTTCTGTGTAAACTTCTGTAAAATCAGAGGAAATGGACAAATGTTAAGTCTGGCAAATAGTCGACAACATGAGTGAACAAATCATGAGAACAGAAAGTGAAAATGTGAGAAAAACAGAAAGAAATAAAACACAGCTTCAATAACAACAACACTGATTAAGTTACGACATTTTTCTCAGGATTTCTAAATATTCATGTAAAGTTAAAAAGGGGGGAAAAAAAAAAAAAGAAAAGAGAACTCTGAAAGGACAAAGCAAAGTTCTCTGTAAATGTTATAAGAATGACCTGATATCTAACACACCAACACCTCAGGACCAATTATTTGGTGCAAAGGAGTATAGAAAATCTGCCATTTCTTGGTAAGAAATGAAAACACCAAAATTTTCCCGTTCTAGCAGATGACTGTAGTAGAGACCGTAAAGAGAAATTTAACAAAAAAAAAAAAAAAAGGAATTATGAATGACATGCTCTGCATACAATTGACCATATCAAAATGTCTTGTTAACGTGCATTAATAGTTTCCGATATAGAATAAAATTTTGGGTAACTCCCTCACTTTGCCAGTAGCATATCACTGAAAACACTGCAGTCACACAAGACATCATATATGAGAACAATGTACACATGGCAGAAAATGTATCTCGCATAAAATGCCCCCTTAAGTAACTGATTACATTATATATATGTTCAAGTTGAACCTGCATTTATAAACACCTTCAGTATCAGATACCCTCACTGCAGACTATTTACACAGATTTTTTATAATCAAATGTATTACAAGACTGATGCTCCATTTGGAAAACTTAATGTACTGCATGCCTGTAAAATTCACAGACGTCATGGTTGACAAAAGCTGTGACAGTGGAAGGGAAAGAATATCTCACATCTTTACATCCAGTTGCAAGGTATACATATCATATTTATGAATTTAAACAAATGTAACTGCAACAGTGTATTATTCCATTTATAATTTACAGTGCTTCATTTAACTTCACCAAGACTCTCTTTGGGAATATTTATTGACACATGACGTCGATATCTCCACTTTTGCAGAGAATATATTTTAATGAGGTGAAAGACTAATTGGTTCTTGGTGAAAAAAAGGACATAGACAGAACATCTGATGACTCCCTCCTGGATAATAATCAGCCTGTTTCATGATAGTTAAATCTAAGAAAGAACTCCAAAGTAGAGTGAATCTTTGCTCTGGTGAATGAAATGATATTTCAGTTCTGAGAAATCTGACAGAGTTTCTCTGTAACAAAGTGTAGTTTTGAATTTATCTCCCCATTAGTCACTCCCAACTTCAATGCCATTGTACATCCAATAACTTATCTTCAATTTACCACCCAGTTTATTTCAAGACTCGATGCATATAGTTTGATTATGAGAACATACACATTCTCTTCTAGCTACTGATCACCAATTTTGTTGTCATCCATCACATATTGCGCTTTTTGATTCATGTCAAGCTTATAGCATACATGTCACATAAAGTTGACGGAAATGAATTTAACTTCAACAGAAAGCATTAAATTCATATACATTATCTGAAGTGTTTCATCATTGCTGTAGCTGTCTTATATAACACTCACAATTCTTTAAGTCATTCTAAAACAATACTAGTCTAAATTGGAATGGTCAATACAGTTACCCTAATGTGCCATCTAACCTGTTGAAATCAAACAAAATACATTTAAAACACAACTATGATTCAATCATAATTTTTAGTTTTAGTGCAACTGCTTTTGTTTTTTTTTTCACTGGAACAACAAAGGCTGATTTAGTGAGCAAATCACAAAGGGAAAGGTGAATTCCAAAGTCCGTGTACTTGATATCCACATTTTCCTTTGTAAGCTCAGCAGAAATAGCTGTCAGCTTTTATGAACTGTAGTGGATTGTGCTATTTTACAAAGGACACAACAAAGATTTATTAAACATGTATACATCTTTACATGAGGCAGATCATAAGGAAATATTTGAGAATAGATCAATAGATCAACACAACAAGATATGTGAGACTTGATCAGCTGATGCTGAAGTACAGACTTTCCATCTCTGACCATTCTCCCCTTACTACCTCTTGTCTGACAATATCAAATATTCATTGATATCAGAGAATAGTCTGTCAGAACTATTTATAAGGAATGATTTGCATTAGTCAAGTTCTAAATCTTTGATCAACTACTAGTGTGCAGTGTGTGAAACATTCATTTCCTTAAGGAACAGCTTTATGTGAAGGGAAAAAAAAAAGAAAAACCCTATGAATTGGCTTGACACTGAATAAAACAAACTCATAATCCAATTGTCCTTCTTTATACAAATCAAGGTCACTTCTACGATCATCTTTAAGAAAAAAAAAAAAAAAAGAAAAAAAAAGAAGAAAGTATATTTGTGTTTCAATAAGAATGACATTTAACTAAGAAAGGTATTCAGACATCAAAATTCTCTTGGAAAAAAAAAAAAGGTAGATGTCCACCAACTATCATACTATTTCAACGCCCCAAGGAGATGTCTTTATCTACTTCTTAACACAGTTTAAAGATCATTTTACACAAATTCATAGTCAACTAAACAAGCATTTATTCTTTAATTCATGAAGATGAATTTTTTTTACTGTACCAACATCTGATTTATAATGAATTCTTTATCAGTTGAAAACACTATGTTCATTTGGAACACTATGTTCATTTGGAACACTATGTTCATTTGGAACACTATGTTCATTTGGCTGAGTGCCTCCTCTCCCAATGCTTTTGCAAAGTAAGATACTTCACCTTCAACAAAATTCAACACAGGACTGTGAATAAGGACATAACCAGATATCTCAATTTAATTTTGCTTTTTGTACTTTCTGTGGAAAGTAATTTCCTCATAAGAGGGAAAAAAAAAAATTTCATCAGCTTGTAACAGAGCCTTCTTTAGTGCTGGAAGGTACTATTCAAATAACATGACTGACTGCAAAATTATTATTTAAATTAAAATAAAAGTTATCTTTTCATGTTTCTTTAAAATCATAAAATATCATATGAGAAATATTCACAGTGTTGATTTATGAAGACTGTGAGGGAAAGGGGTACATAAATTACTCCCACTGACAAAGCTGATGCACTTTGTCATCCTTAGACAGCACACTATGGCATGTCCTAATGTCCTAAACCAATCCATTGTTCACGTCTTGCCTGTATATAGTATAATGACGCTCCCGCCTATGCTGAACAGCTGCTTGTGTGTAGTGTAAACTGCTCATATTTCTGACCAACAAAACAGTCAACTGGGGTGAGGAGAACAACAAAAGTGAGACACAGTAGGCAGGGTCGTTATTCAATCTCTCGGGCTATACAGTCTCCCAGCGTCAGCCGATAGTTGGCTATCTCCGAAATGCCGTGGTAATGCACAAATGCTGCCGCCAATACAAAGACATGGAAAATCTGGTGGCTCTGAAACTGGGGACAGAAAAAAAAAAAAAAAAAGATTGGAATATGACTTAGTACTGGATTTTGACATAAGAAAGCCACAGAAACAGTGATTGTATGTAATATGATTATATTGAGGTGTAATAAAAAAAGAATTAACAAAGATTAGCTGTAGTTTTCCCAAATAACAGCTCACTGTATTTTCCTGTTTAAAATTTGCTACCCCTGGCATTGTAAATATGATACACCAATTTCAATGATGTGATAACAATTGACCTTGCAGTTTGTTATGTCAGGACAGAAAATGCATACAGCACTTAGTCCATCTGCTATGTTTTGCACCCTGCCATATTTACAAAGTTAGTCTTGTGATGCCCAATTATTTGTTGTCTTGAGAAAAAAAAAAAGGAAACACAACAAAATACAAATATATCCAAAGTCTAACTCCATCAGTACTAAAACAGGGATGTAAACAAAAGCTTAATTTTTCTCAAAACTTGAATCTGATAACTTTGTACCTTTGTGGTTCCACTCCTCATGTATCTGTCACAGACTGAACTCTGTAAACTTACCCAAATATCAAACTTGCCAGGGAATATTCTCTCTGGGATGCGCACAGCATAGATGACAGCCCCCACAATGTAGAGCAGAGCCATGAGGACTAGCCAGCCCAGGGCAGCAAAGTTGATGGCATGCCAAAAGCCATCAGTGATCACATAGTGCATGGCTGGCACCACCCCACTCAGGCCTAGGGCCACAAATACTCCTAGTGTAGACGAAATCAATTCATCACTTTAGATTAGGGATTTCCAAATTTGGAATACATTTCACTCAGGGCAATAAATTTCGCCAATCTGCAGGGGTCATTTTGGTGGTGATCTATCTTTGCATAATACGTTTTTGTTTAATATTATTATTAGAAAATTAGAATCGCCATCATTATGGCTGAAATCAAGGTCTTGCCAACTGTTTGATTCATTCTGACTGACTGATTCTGTTCAATGGCTAAGTACTGAGGATTTTGGGAGAAGCATCATGAATCAACTAAAAAAATTAAATACCTGTGTCTAATTACACAGGTTTGCAAGTGCATTCACAAGTACAGTCTGCAAAAAAAAAAAAAAAGACAGTACCTGCTCGCAATGGTCTATACTGTGGTTGGGCAAACTTATCCCACATAGAAACAACAATGCAGATGGTGCCGAGGAAAAAAATCAGAGCCAGATAGGTAACTTTGGGCTCTAGGCGACAGTAGAAACTATAATACAACCATGGTACAAAGGAGCCAATGGTGAGTAGAGCAATTCCACAGTAGTCTAACCTGTAAACACATAAAATTATACACTTACATGAAGATAATAAGATGCAAAACACATCATTTTTTTTTCATAACCAGAACTTGCATATTAAAGACAATACTGGCTGGAACTGAAAAGTGAAAAAAGCTATTCTCAACAGAAAAACTGAAGCATACCAGAGTAACAATTTTTTGTACAAGTTACAACAGACAATATTCAAATACTGGCTTATTCTGTCACTGAAATTTTTTAAACACTAAAAGCACACTGTGACACTGAAAGTAAGCTGACACTGAAATTGAGGCAATCAATATATGCAAATCAAAATATGCATAATATCCAAATGATTTATTGAATGCTGTGCGTAGGTGCATGACTTATCAATTGAATTTGACATACATCACCTTGAGAATTATGACTCTCATGGACAGGCACTTTTTACAAAAGGATGAAAACTTGTCTCATAAAACGATAGGATTAACTATTATCATCTATGTTTTTTATCTGCCACATTCGTAGCAACATGTGAAACTAAGTATCCTATTTGTGTGATTATGAAAGCACTTGGCTGGCCACAAAAATAATATTCAGCTGGCTACTAGCAAAAAAATATATGTGATGACTGATTTCTGAACACAGCTGAAAATTTGGCATTTCCAATTTTAAAATAGAATGGTGCTTACTTGTTGAAAAATCTGCCGACACGCTCACTGTGACAGTAGACTGTGTGGAACACCCAGGAAAATCCTAGACAAAGAATGGCACCCATAAAAAATGCAGAAAAGACTGCTTTCTCCTGCCACTGGATCTCGATGGATGGGCGAGTCAAGAAATAAGCAGCTATGCCAAGAAAAGCTATCATTCCTGGGAATGACACAAAGAATGACAAATATCAAATATACACTTTATGGTAGTGATATTCTGCAAAAGAAGTAAAAAAAAAAAAAAAAAAAAAAGGGGGCCTCTTAAACCATGAAATTTTCCAAATTTTTAAATTTTTCATTCCAAACAAAAAGGGTCAAAGTGATTTTTTTTTCTTATCTTTTTATACTGCTTGTTCAACATTCCTTCTGTTTAGCAAAGGGAAGTAATATCACTGGGCAAAATGATCTCCTATTGGACTGAACTATTTTGACTAACAGCGTAATTACTTCCCTTTCCCAAGTACACTAGATCGTAAAGAAGGACAAAAATCGCCTTTTCTCTTGTTATTTAGATCAGTAGTAACGGAACATTCTGAAAAGTTTACCAGTTATTTTTATTCTTTCAAATCGTGATTTTTTTTTTTTTTCACAATTCCTTGCCCCATTTGTTTCAAATGAAAAAGGCTAAAGTGATTTTTTCCTTCTTTACAATGCTTTTATATCTCATGTACTTGCCAAAGGGAAGTAACTTAGCTGGTTGAAAAATGGCTCATTAACTCTGTTCTTTTTTGCTTCTGCAGGGGGGGGGGGGGGGGGGGGGGGGGGGGGGAGGGGGGGGGGGGGGGGGGGGGGGGGGGGGGGGGGGGGGGGGGGGG
>JBCEWB010096043.1:0-12293 GCA_039654565.1 Peronia peronii
GACGATTAATGGCCTTGCAGCACGAAACCGCAGCCCGAACTAAAAGTCACAATTTCGGGGGTTTTGTGACGCCGTGTCAGAGATATCAATTGCTTTCACCAAAAAGTCAGTCTCAGAATCCCCCCTGAGCGCCAGCCATCCAGACTGACAAGCCCGCAGCTCACCGCGGTGGAGCTTTATGCTTTCTGGCTCAGTTGCAGCTCTACAGTTAAGTTCAAATATTTACTCTATCAGAAATATGGAAAACATTTCATGCATTGGGATGAGGAAAAAAAACTCTGGATTTTCAGGATATATTCAATGTCACTGGCATGGACTGTGACATAAATTAATACACTGGTATTTTACCATGTGCTCTTTTTTTTTTGAGTGCATATCATCAAAGAACAGTTATGTTAAGAGAAAACTGAAAGTATACTTGTCATTGTCAATAAAGCGACTATAAGACTATGGCACAAAGATGATATTCCAACAATGATACAAAATGACCTTGGGAGAAGTCCAATTATTCCACTCTGGGCAATGACAATTCCCATAACACTAAATTATTTCATCTGCTTCCAGAGGAGAGATTTATTTCATTAATAGTTTAACTTCCCAATATCATGGGGTTGAATATATGTCTAAGTTATGGATAACTACCAAGGAGACTGAGGATCCTCTGATGCAGGCTGTCGAGTAAGATCTATATAGAAATCTATCAACAATTCCAAACTGGATTTTCCTGGGCTGATGAATTCAGATCCAAAGTTGGTCTGTGAAGGAATAAAATGACAGATTAATTTAACTGGGAAAACTGCTCGATCATGACTATTATTGTAAGATGAAACTGGTACCAGTTTTAACATATGCCTGAACTCTGAAGATAAGCCCTCTCGGGAAATTCAGGGGCATATGTCTTTAAAGTTTTCATTTACAAGATGTGACAAGATGTGAGAGCCAGAGGTTGTCATAATGAACTTTTCTGTAGTATTCGGCTTCCAAACTTTTTCTATCTATTAAGTTTTATTATTTGAAAAGGAAATATTAAGACAGGTGGGTTGCAAATAGGCAAAGGTAGATTCAAGTCTGCACTATGTGATATGACAAAGTGCTGCACCATGAGAAATTCAGAGGGATATAAACAAACCCACTCCAGTTATTGAAACTCTGATGAAACTCCAGTGTTTATAAGGCAAACTGCACCTGACTACCAGTCATGAACAAAAGTTGCTTGTGGATTCCTTAACATCATTTTTTTTTTTTTAAAACTCATCACTTTTTCTTTTAAAACTTTGAGGAGCCCTTTTTTTCTATTCCTACATTTATATAGGGAATTTGTTAGTTAAAATGATTGAGCTTAAGTATGTGTTAGAACTGTATTCAAAATTATGCATGAGAGCATTACTATGTCTGATCATTGTTTGTATGCCACATTATGATTAAATATATAATATTTTTATAGACTCTACGGATCGATTACTTGACAGCGGAATATTGTTTGTGGTCAACATTTCGAGCATTTACACTAATTGTTTCTGTACAGCTTTTGTTTCAAGTAAAGTTGATTTAATAATGTACGATCTGAATATCAATAAAAGTTATTTTTGGTTTCAGAAGTCTTATCTCCACTGGACTTTATTTAAAAACACAAAAACTAAAACATAGGGATGTGAATGAAGAAAGACAGGATTCCAGCTGATAACTCAAAGGATACAAATTAATGCCATCAACAATACAAAGCTCTTTGCACTTGAGTGCCTAAATAACTTATCTGCTAAAGAAATATTAGAGGAAAAAGACAGGCAATGGAAATTCTGGAACTACTGAGCTGAGCTTACCACTGGAACACGATGATTAACATTTGCTCCCCTCTCAATTAACAGCCGGGCTAAATAGAAGTTGCGTGTTGCAACCTTTTCATGGTACTCATCCACCCCACAGAGGCAGACGTACAAGGGTGTTCTCTGATAACAACCTGGAGAAAAAAAACATTATATGTTGTAGAAGATGGTATAATCATACTAACTATTATAATTTACATCGAAAATTAGTGCTTTTAAGTAATAACTTGCTAATCAACAGAGTGTGAAATTTTATGCTTTTGACACAATTTCATATTTCTCACTTCCCAACACATGAAATAATGACTGACTACAAGTCTGCAACATCCTCACTCCACTAATGCTCAAGACATAGCTATCTTCTTATCCCCACAAAATAAAACTCTGATACAACCAGCCTAAACCTACAAATTGATCTCAACATCAACAAAATCAATATGATAGTATATTTCTTTCTTCAAAGTCAGTGAGATATTCAGCTTTTATCTGATTGTTAGAGGCAGTTTGTCACAATGTTTATGGGTTAAAGCACATCAATTCTTGAGGCTCTAATAAAATCAATAACTTCCAATATTTCTATAACATTTATATGCTTCTAACTGATAAAATCATTTCAAACATTTATATTCCAAAAATAGCTCCGTGTCTGCAGCTTAAATCTGTACATTAAGCTCAGCATAAAGAAAATCAATATAGCACTGTTTTCTCCTCTGCAGCGAGTGAAAGCAACTTCAAATGTATTTACAACAACAACAAAAAAAAAGCCATAGTTTTTGGAAGTTTTCTCTCTCTCTCCTCATTGTAATGTACAAGTGTTGTTACATTGTACATATCTATGCCAGTCCTCCACTTCCCATTTAAATTCTGACAGAAAGAAACAGTGGAAATGACAGCCTATTATTAGTTCCACTCTTCCCCCTCATTCATTAAAACTCAATCCTCGCCCATGATAAATATATATCAGTAATGGCACTGGATCCACTTTCACTCAACCTCAATATATCAGATACTGGAAGTAACCATGTAGTTTTGCTTTAGTTCACATGGCAATAGTTTGTATTTTACAATAGCTTATTTAAAATGTAGGAATTTCTAGCAATGCAACGATCAAGTTTTTTATTTCTCATCATGAAGCAAGAAAAAAAAATGGCCAAAGAATAAGTTAAAAATAACAGGAACTACTGCAGTCTCACCATCATTCAGGTAAGAGGAATTTGGACAGTCTAAAATGAGACGCTCGGCACTGGCATAGTTCCCTTGCTCCAAAGCCTGGGTCAAAGGCGTCTCATTCATCCCAAATTCCACATGGAACACAAAGGCCATGGCTGGAGTCTTGTTTGTCTCTAACTCTGAAAAGAACAGAAAATTCAGTTTATCATCATTGCTCTATAATAATGGCATCAGTCATTTTCAGCATTTTTTGAGGAAAAAAAAACAAGCCATTTAATGAGAAATATCCATGTAATTTTAATGAACGAATTCTGAATTTCAATATTAAAATTAACTATTACTACAATTGTCTGATATTGTGATCTAATGACATGAACAGATCCAAACATGAGCTATGTAATCTCTTGAAAAAAACGTGCATCATTTACTTGATTTGATATGGTGGATGGCAATGTTCGTGATAATGCTGGTCCAAACGAGTGCAGATTTATCACTATATGACAAATGAATGACATATATACACAGTGTCACTAGCTATGAAAATGCTAACTTCTTTACACAAGCAGGAACCTTTCCTTGTTAACACAGCATTTGTTTTAGTGAAAATTAGAATTTTAAATGACATGCAATGAGCCATTTTTTCAGCCAGCTAGGTTACTTCCCTTTGCTAAGTACAAGAGGTGTAAGGCAAGCATTGCAAAGAAGGAAAAAAATCACCTTTTCTCTCGTTATTTGAAACATATAGTGCAAAAAACAGAGCAGTCAAAACATACTGGTGATACTCACATACTGCACACTTCCACTTGGGCATCAAGACACAAGTTGTGTTTACGAAGAAGACAGAGGGAACCAAAATGTCCTTTTGATCCTGTGACTTCACTATATTCTAATGTTAGTCACCATCTGTGAATGTTTAATTTCTTTTCATGGCATTCTCACTATGAATTATTCTATTAAAAGAATGACATACATATATGTAGTTGATCAAAATATTGTTGGGCAGAGACAGTATTTTCACATCCGTTTCAATCTTTCAGAGGTCAAACATAGAGTAAAAATCAATTATGAATGAATGTGTGTGTGTGAATTTTCAAACACATTTAATATTTAACAAAATTCCCTTGCAACTTTAGCATCTCATAAATGAAAATGTTTATCAACCCAATTTTACCTCTCTAACAGTCAGATAAAAATTTTGCAACAAAGATGCAAACAATTTGTTTGCACCAGAACATTATCCCGGCCTTGTCACATAGTCCTGATGCTTGCACAAAGTGGTTCATCTGACACATACCCCACACTCTCCTCTCTCGCATCTTATCTCTTAGTCTTATCATAACTGCAGACTGCTTCCATTCTCTGCTCTTAACTCACTTTTATCCTGTGGCCGAGATATCTTGGTCGGAATGGAGAACACATCACATCCCAAGTTTACTTTATGTGTGTTTCGATTTCTCTTGGCAAATCATTATAAGTTTTATATGACTATTACTCCCAACCAATTTCTAGTAAAGAAGTCATGGAACTGACACCCTAGCTTCATTTTACAGAAAACTCACATTGTGTGAACTGAGTGAAGTCGGTCAATGCATTCACACATAGCATAGAGGTAATGCGATAGCTGATCTCCACAAACATGAATTTAGGTCAGATCTAGATTTAGATCATCTTTCAGAGTGCAAATACTTAGGCTATGATGTGATTAGATCTAGATCTAGGAGAATGAACAGTACTGAAATCGTCAGTGGTCTAGATCTGGATCTAGCACTGTCTAAAAAGTTTTCATTTTTGTCAGAAAAGTGCTCATTTTTTGCATGGATGTAGTGACAAAACTATAGTAAATCACATATTTCACACTGAAAATGTGTCAAATATTCTCATTCTCACTTGAGCCAAGTTTCATGGGGATTGAGTAATAGGATACTGATGCAATCTGCTAGCTTAATTGGATGAAATGTCTGGTTTTGGGGTGCAAAACCAAGAAAAATGGCTGGGATTGACTACTACTTTAGTGAGTTAATGGGTACCCAACCCCACCTAGAACCTAGGTCTAGATAGTAGATTTTACTGACCACCTTGTGAGAGGTCCTTGAACTTCATTCCTGCCAGGTCATAACATGTGAATATAATCTCTAGATCTAGACTAGTCCAGCAGCAGAAATTTCAACACATTCACTTGCTCCCATGAGTCATCATTTGGACTCCGGCCATCATATTCCAAACAACAATCATTATGATGATATCAGATCTAGATCTAGATCTCAACAGGCCAAGCCTAGATTCTAGATCTAGCCTCTAATTTATCGCTCTATGCTGGTGATGATGAAGCACTGCAGATGAACATACCTTAACACTTTGGATGGAAAAATATACGCTATCTATTGCTGATGGCTGCTTCCTTCATCCTTACAGCAGAAGGGGCGTTCAGGGCGGGCACTGTCTCTTGTTATTGATCCGTATGTATGCTGTTGTTTATTGTTTCCTTTTTACTCAGCGTTGCGACATGATGAGAGCTCTTCTGCGTTCGGCGTTTGCATTCAGATTGATTTTCTACTTCCACTTCCTGGAGCACGAAAATTATCAAAATACAGTACTTCACTGGAATGTGGGGGAATCCCCGGTGGCCATTCCTCTCATTTTTTGACAGCCTTTCTCGCCGTCATTGTCCTCCTCCGGGTAGCCATCGCCGATAAAATCATTAAAAGTTCACCCATCCATTTTGCTTCCGTGGCATTCAAACATGAGCAGCATTGTGGGGTATATAGAACATTTCCTATCACTCGCCGCCTAGTTTTTTAGTAAGTGCAAAAGTCTACACTGAAAACATCTACTAGATCTAGATCTGATTTAATACCGTAATAAAGATAAATCGTACTCATAAGAAAAAGATTTTTAAACTGATCTACACAGTAGTTTGGTTAATTCAAATGTCAGAATTAACTTTTTTCCTCAACCTTTTGACTTTTTACATGAAAACACAAATTAATTTAACTTTAAACATATTTTCATAATCTTTAATTTTACTCCAATTTAGGTAAGCGAAAAATGAAACCTATCAATATCAGTCATTGGCTGCTTGTTCTGCCTTTGACTAATGTTTTACAACTAAGTTTCATTTCAATGAACATTCGTAACAGCCACCTTATTACTATCAAAGAAATTCTGATTTACCAAGAACTCCTATGTTTTTGTTTTGTTTTGTTTTTAAGATCTGACAGAAACCGAATTGAAAACAAAAATAATATATAAATTAAAATACACAGGACAGAGACACATAAAATCTTTGAATCGGAACAACTTAAAGGAACATGACATGTGATATTATGCAATAACATTCCAAAATATTTCAAAGACATATGAATTGTAGTCACTTTATAAAACACTGTACAAATAAATGGGTAGATAATGAGCAATATTGAAAAAAACTGAGTCAGACCGAAAAAAAAAAAAAAAATCAGCCTTGCCATGCTGTCTGGGAGGGATGAAAAGTCAAAGTTACGGGGACAAGGATGACTGCATTGATTTTTTCTAGCTTTCCCTATTTCCTGGGCTTCATTTTCATAAAGTTTGAAAACTCATGTGTCATTATGACTTTTTTGTCTTGTCCAAGAGAATATGCAAGTGCTTTTGCGTATGTATCAATAGAGACGCGCATAAGTTTACTTTACACACAAAACACATTAAAACCTTCATATCAATGGCAAAATCTCAGAATCCATGCCCTTTGTTCCTTTTCTCTTGCTGCAGACTGATTTTTTTCTCTTTTCTCTCTTATTTAGTAGCTCCTATACACGCGATCCGTTTGGCGGTGATGTAACTGTCAAGGTGTTCACAGTTTGTTCTATTCGAGAATTCATTCTGTCCATTTCGTTTAGCAATGTGAGGCAAATTCGAGGAACTGTCCGCATCTGTGATGACGTATGCTGTCCATTGTCTGAAATGAGATTCAGAATCTCAGGAACTTCACTGACAGTTGATGCATAGGTTAGATGATGTCAAAAAAGATGTTATAATAGAGTACCGAGTACATAGTTTACTTTGGTAAGGGATTGGCCTTTCATTGCCGAGGGAAAACCCACGTCTCTTCACCGTCGTCCTTTCCATCCTAGAAGTACTCCTATCTATCAGTTCAATAATAAATGGATCTTTGCCTGTCAAATTGTCTTTCTTCGATGTTTGAGGGAATGGTTATTTGCCACAGATGATTGATCAGCTTATTGTCTCAGTTCTTCCATCGGTTGCTTTTCTACGTAAATGAGCTACCGTTTTCTTGCTCTTCGGTTGAAACCCAGCAAAATTAATCATTCAGTTCTTCTTTCAGTAGAAATAGATCAGTATTATCCTAAATGGCTTTGGATTGAGGTGGACATCTGATATCATCGGTGTGGCCCAAACCGATCTCCTGTAAGGTATGAACCTACTAACTCTCACACAAACCATACATATGGCCAATGAGCAGTCGACTGATCAATGTAACTTTGCCATACATACATAGTTAACAGTCAGTATCCATTTTTCACATGGTTGGAAGAAGCAGTCAGTCTATTCATTGCTGTTCTCCAGCATTAATTTTGTCTGTCATCCTCTCCTTCCATCCCATTGGGTCTTTATATGGGATGCAAAAGTTATTGCTGAAGAATTTCATCTCTCATACCTCCCATCAATTCAATGTAATGTCTCCACTTCTCTTACATGTAGCTTGACGAATACACGTAATGCCATTCTTTGGAATCTTGTCTTTTGTTTGTGAGTTGAAAACGACATGTTTCATTCATGTTATTCGCAGTAGCATTGAATATGCATCAATGTTGTGGGTAACTGAATGTAGTCTTAACTTTGATGTGAAATGGCTTGAATTGGGGACCTGAAATTGAGGTTTATTCTGTTCTTAGTTCGGTAATTGTTGAAGTCGCTGTGATTGTTAATACCATGCTGCACAGGCAAAATAATGCTCGTCGCTGTGATTGTTAATACCATGCTGCACAGGCAAAATAATGCTCTATAGCTTTCTTTCAAACATTTCCCACAGTAAGGTCGGCTGTGAATAAAAATACTGTCAGGAAGCAAATGTGACACGGACATACCATGCATACATGCATACCTACACACATTCATAAACATAAAGACACTTCAGCATAAAATATATTGATCTAGTGTCCACATCTCTGTTTTCTATACTTGATTTGAGCCATTGTCCACGCATCTGTCGCATTCTGTGAAAGCGCAAAAGCGATTATTATGTCCCTACCTTTTCACTGCAGATTAGCTTGAACTGCGCAATTAATCAGCAATCACAAATTAATAAATTAAATGAATTAATTAAATGAGTCTTTTGTTTATATGACTAGTAGAACATTCATTACTGCTCACAAATTGGTTCCATCTCATTAGAAATTCAATGAAAACCACACATCTAATCAATAGGGCGAAAATGATAAATTACCCCTTATAACACCTAATTTCATGGAGAACAAAGGCGTCATCTGTCGTAAGTGATTTGTCACCCTTTCAGAGAACGTAACAGTGTGAATATTATTGCCATTTAGGACTGTTATTGTAAGTGCACTAACCTCAGTGTTTTATGACTATCAGCCACTTACAAATCACAACAAGTCGTTGACTTCAACCGTAATTGCCTTTACATCAGTATTCAGTGTCAATTTCTATCCAATGCTCGGTTGTAAATGTCATTACAGCTGTAAATCAAATTTTTTTTTTAAGAACAAGCTTACGTGTGATTTTTCAATACATCTCAATTACTCGTCTAATTAACGTTTTAGCCGAGCGGGACCCAGACAGAAAGATGTGAACAATAAATATGGTGCTCATTTTTATCGAATAAAATCAAAATCCGAAAAATGGCCTTGCGGCACTAATCAATACCATCTGGGAGCTGCACTCCGACATTGATAAAACCGTGATCATGACAGTGATATAATCTTCATTATGTTCCAAGACACCCTGACTACAGAATCAAACATGAATTCAAATCAAGAACGTTATCACTGCAGATACCTCACGAGAAAGAATGATCAACACTAAAGATTAAGGATATTGAATGTCTGGATTTCGCTTGTTAATTTTCCATCACATCTGACTTCTTGTGAAAATTCTCTTTTTTTTTTTTCGAACCTAAACTAATATGGTTGTGATATGTATCTGTTTATCGATTATTTGTCTTCACTTTGGTATATTTTACTGTATAATTCTATATATTTCTATAATTAAAAGCCTATAGATATTCAGTACTACAATTGATAAAATGATGTGACAAAAGTAAGGAAAATGGCCATGAATGATGTTCTCATGATGTCAGCATTGCATCGTGGCTCATCTTAGTGTGTATTTCACCAAATTATACTATTAGTATTCAGTGTTGGAAAAAACAAATAAGCACAGGTAGCCTTTATCATAGTTTCTCATGCGATTTCACTTATCCTGCGTTGTTTTAGCAGAGCTTCAGAATGCACCATTATAAATAATGTCACATAGAGGTCTTTTGATGGCACAGTTGGGGCACCAACCCCAATCACCCTCCACCCTCTTCCCCATCCCAGCCTCCTTTCCTCCCCCCCCCCCCCTCCCCCCCCTCCCAACCAGCTCCCATTCAAGTTATACAAATGAGCTTTCCAATCAACGTTTCGTCGAGGTTTTCCCTACCGGTTTAGACGTGTATGTCTTAGAAATTTTCCAAATGTTCATGTTAGACCGGCGTTTGTTTAATCGTATTTTAGTTGAAAAATAGGGAAACCTAAGAGCGAGTGCTTTTCTGATATAATTCGTTAAAAAAAAATTTGGACAATAAAATGATCCCATAACATTTTTGTTTGTTTGTTTTAACGTGTTGGTCAAGAATTATCCGTGTCATGTCCACACAATGCCATGTCCACTCAATGTTACTTTTTAAAAAAAAATAGTGTAAATTGAAATTTGATATACACGCTTATTTTCGGGATCTGTGAAAATTAGCTTAATCTTTTAACAATTTAAGAACCTGTAAAGGATCTTCATAATGTCAGTTTTGGGGTTGTCCACATAAAGATATCTAAACACGTATATGTGTGCGTATGTGTGCCTGTGTGAGTGTGTTTGTATGTGTGTGTGTGTGAGAGAGAGAGAGAGATTGTTTTCTCGGGATTGTAATCATCCAAAACAACAGTAATGTAGCATGAAAGGTAATTGATCTTCTTGTAGGTTCTACAAATGAACTTGCCACATGAGGCCCATCTGGTAAATTTTGCGATCCAATATCGATGGACAAAAGGCACATCTGAACGCTTCCTCTTTGATGCTTTAGGGGGAGGGGCTGCCAAAATGCAGGCTGATTCTTGATAGCCAGGATTTACTCTCTTGAGCGAGAGTGGAATGACTTTCTTGAAAGCAATGAGTAATTTTTGCAGACGACGTCTCCTTTCAATCTGCCCTCTGGTCATAGATCTTGCAACCTGCATCATGAACATCAACACCTAACAGGATGAGACAAACTATCACTCGGATTTTAATGGTCTAGATGCGAAGAAAATGTAGAAAGATACAAGAGGAGAAAATAACCAATTGCCCTCTTTTTGTTCTTCTCTTGCATGTGTTTGCATGGGCCATTTTGTCCATGCTGTCGCCAGCTTCATTTGTTGAATTGTAGTATTCTACAATGAGATATTTCTTCTGCCTCTCCATGAATGTGCATCGTGCTGAGTGGCACTTCATTCTTTTGCTTTTTTGATTGATAACGTACCAATGTGGCGTTTTCGCGAAATCCACGAACAATGATCGTGCAATTTTCAGGCCTGTTTTTGATTTGAATTCTGGAGGCAAGAATCTTTTATCGCGTTTCAGCGTGTCAACCAAAGTGGCATTGTGTTTAAATAAATCCCCTGCCAGACTGAGGTCTGTAAAAATGCTGTCACAAGTTTCATTGCCATGACCCTTGAAAAGGTCTTGGCACAATTCAAAGTTGACATTTCTTCCTAGACCGATGCCTTGATCACGTCTCTCCACCCTATTCCCTGTCTTACCCAAATAAGTCATTCCCCTGACTGAATTGTTCATGGGATCAGGAATCCAAAAGATTTATCCGGTTTGGATGGAAAATACTGTAGAAAAGGACATCGTCCCGGGAAAGCACCAACTGTTCGTAAACAGCAATAGCTTCGTTAGGGTGGTAGTGCTTTGCAAAAGTGTCAAGGAATTTTTTCCATACCTTGTTGTCTTATCATCGAGCCTGATGAACTTCAAGAAGGTCGAAAATCTGTTTCTGGAGAAATTAGTCCTGGTCAAATGTATCCCTTCAATTGGATCGAAGATCACCTTTACTTTAAGTCATTCAACGTTGCTCCATGCATACAAGGTACAGGAGACACCGGATAATGGTTTTCAGTTCTGTATTGTCTGTGTTTTCCCACTTGTCACCTTTAACTCGTTGTCCTCCAAGGTTTGTACACAGCGCTACAGTATCAATAATATTACTATTAGTTATAAACATCACCTTTGCTCGTGGAACATGATCAGCTGATAGTGTCCTGTTTCTAGGGATTCTTCCAAGATTTCTGGTAAATGTAAGCGATGACAGTAAAGGAATACTGGACCACTCATCTCTGTCAGAGAATGTGTATATCAATGGCATTCATCAAGAAGGGACTCACTCGAAGTAAGTGTAATAACAGCAGAAGCATCGATATTTAAGGTTTTGGAAACAGGCGTTTCAAAATAGATTCTGAGATATGCTCATGGATTCTGAGATGTGCCAAGAACAAGGTCAGAAACGTTGGGATTGCAGGCAGCACCAACAGCTGATGTAGCAGGCAAAAGTTCAGTTTTATATTTTGTTCTTCTTCTTCACTCTTCCTCATCACTGGGCTGTCTGTTCAGTATGTTTTCAAAAATCATGAGATTCATCTTTTTCATTGTCAAACTCTTTATCCTCTGAATCCTCGTGATCCCAAATCCCCAGCATTTTTTAAATAGTTTTGTCTGACATTCGTTTGTGAACACACGCTAAAACTAGAATAGTATTTTTTTTAAATCAAAGGTATAAGGGAAAATCTATATATAACAATATGATATCAACTGCAGCAGTAATTACTGTATAACTGTTTCTATTATGTCTCGCACTATCGTGATCAAACAGCCGATGGGCTCTACGATTCCTGTGGAACACTGTGCTTAAACTACGAAACTGAAGTATTTGGAATTGAAGTTGCTGTCCAGCAGATTTGCATAATTTTCGCTTCTTACTCATGCAGAGATAACAAAACATGCTGTCATCTTTTCAAATGCAAAGTCTGTTTTACAAGCACTGGAAGA
>JBCEWB010096064.1:2992-28413 GCA_039654565.1 Peronia peronii
ATGCAATACCTACCATGTCAGTGTAAATTTCAATAGCCTTGTGAATGGCACTGACAGCAGCTGCAAAAAATGGGAAAGATAATGTCAATGTTCATGTGCTAAATTACAGGAAGATTTTTCATAAATTACAGTAATCTCTAGACTGGTCTTAATGGAGCACAAACTACTAGACCAAGATATGACATATTACATGATGAAAAACAGGCAAAATGTATTAGTTTCTTAACTGCAGGGCTGACATATACTGAATAAAATGATGTGTATGGATTGAAATTTCTTTATATCTCTTGTGAAGGCTACTTCTGAATAACTGGGATCTGCGGAGAGTGACATGGAAAACTTCTCAGAATTGATAGAGTTAAACTTAGACTGTCTATAAGAAAATACTCTTTCTTCTTATCCAAAATTTCATCTCACAGATAAATTTACACTGCAACACTGCATGCCATCTTGTGTGCAATCCACTGTAGACAATGAGTCTCAAAATTCTGCTTAACATCTATGTGAAATGCAATTTCTATTGCAAAATTCAATGCTGTTACCCAATCCCCCTATGAACTAAATCTGAAATCACTGGTTATTAAAGTAGTCATTCTTGGCAGACTTTACAGTTGTCCATTTGTTCTGACTTCAGACCTTGCATTTGCTGTCTGATGTAAAAATTAACATAAAAAATGTTCACAAATAAATCAAAAATGAAGGAAGAAAAACAAAAAAACATCATTTCTCATAAAAAAGCTAAGTAGCTACAACTGAACTATTGGTCGATACCATTTGGGTCTCCCTTTCTGTAGCAGTTTCCAGCATCTACATAGTGTGTGGCTCCCTCGTGTTTGCTGCCCATGGCCAACTGAAGCTGAGCTGCTTCTTCAAATGCTTTCCCAGCCTCTGCAATATAAAGAAGTCAAATGATTTCATTGGAAAAAGTTATATATTCAATTTCAAAAAATAAAACAGACAAAAATAAATCTTTTATTTAGAGAAACTGATAGACAGAAAGAAATGAATAGGGTACATTCAAAGACAACTGGAATTGGGATTATCAAATTTAGACTTTATTCACAACACTATTCTTTCTGCTTTTCATAAACTTTGCTTCTTCTTTAAAGTATAAAGGTTGTGTCAGTCTGTTTGCTCATATTGCCTCCAAATGCCTGTATACCATCACAACTTTGTAATCATTTTCTTAATAAATGGTATATGTGCAGATTTACAGAGACAATAAACTGACTCATATACAAGAAGACTTACGGGGCCATTTCTTTGCCATTTTGAATGCATTGGCAGCTCTGACATACAGGTCACATGCTTCCTCTTGTTTTGAGCCACCTCTGAAAATGCAGGAAGAATTTCTTAAACATTGACTTATTATAAATGTAAAACATATCAATCATTCTTGTCTTTTTCGTTGAGAAAAAAATCACATAACTGCCACAATAAGTTCTATGTAAATGTTAATGAAAGGATTCTGTGGTTTTAAAATAGTTTTTCCTATGTTTGCAAGAGTAACATCTAAAGCCATTTAAAATTTCTAGGATCTGATCTATCTGTCCCTACTTTTAATATTTTGGTCCATGATAACATGTGTTTGTCATGTCTACACCTACCCTCCATCCAATTGTAAACTGTCATGAGTCTTGGAATGTTCGTAAGGTACACATGGACCTCTGAAATATTTTAGTTGATATCCGAGAAGATTTGACGTTGAATAAGCTAGGGGATCATTGAGCTGTTAAAAAAATGAAGTGCTCAGGTTCTAATCTTTCCCATCTCATCAGTACGATTTGAACCTGTTATACTTCATCAAAGGGCAGATGCCTTATCTCTCTGGCACAATGCCCTCAGCCAGGGTAGGAGATTGAGCTAAGTAAAGTAGTAAGTAGAGGACATTGAAGCCTTATTTCTTATGTGGTAGTAGAGACTTCATAGGACTGACTTCAATTTAGGTTATATCAGCTTTTGACAATGAATCCTAGGTAGTCTTGGACTGTTGTAGTATTCCAACGATAAAAAATTATATTAATAATTATCATCTACGCAGATAAATTCTGAATTTGAGTCTACACTGTAGATTTACTGTAGATCTTCCTGTAGCCAAGATAATAACTGGACACATTTAGCCCTATAACATATTATACTGACCAAGAATAACTCTGGTCTCTGAACATTTCTGGCAAAATGTTGAATAAATAGTCTAGAACTCGATATCATATGTAACTGAAAATGTTTTTTTTTTTTTTTTTTAACTGATATCTAATGCGAAGACAAAGATATAAATCTAGATCTCGATCTAGCTCAATTATAGTCTAGATCTAGATCGAGACTGGGCCATCCTGCCTGAGATCTCAGGCAGGCTGGCCCGATTTCTTACCCGAAAAGCGACGAGAACAGTCCCTTCGCTGACTTCAGTTTCTTTTCAGCCTCTGCAATAAGCTGAATTGCTTTCTGCTCTTGGTCCGCCATTTCTAAAAGATATTCTTATTTTGGTGAACTAGGGAGATTTATAAAGGACTAGACAGTGAGGAAACGATAAAATTAAATTTATTTTTGGAAAATTACACACATAGACAACGTAAGATTCCAATGGATCAACTTTTACAATAACTTCCGGTTGGAAGCGCCTCCCCCTGTACATTAAGAGAAATAATATTATAAATACGCAAGTCTACGAAAGTCTCCGAAAGCGAAAGTCAATAAGTTAAAACTACGCATGGCTTCAGAAATGCTATCTAGTCGCAACTGATTTGTCGACTTTTTACCCTTGCTTTTAGAGAAATGTTATAATTTATACTTTATTCAATAACTTTACTACAAATATCTATCTTTTTCCAGCCTCCACAATGTATTTTTGTGTGTGTATGTGTGTGTTTTTCCCATTGCCTCTTGCACCGACTTTTGTGTCAGGACTGAGACTTGTCGTTCTTCAACTAGACTCGAATTCACAGTTCTGCCAACACGGGTATTAGTGACGCGCTTTCCACGATGTTTAATTTTAGCGAGAAGAAGAAGAAACACGAGAGACGGGATGAGACAAATTGCATTGGGCGGCTTTTTTTTTTTTTTAACTTTCACCACTTAGTACCGCTGATTTTGTCTGCTGAAGATAGGTGTGTTTTGCTCATTAGTATGAGATCAAGCAGATATGGCAACCCTGCATTGAGAACAAAAATACATGTAGACAGAGATGGGATATTTTTTCAATGTAGGCCTACCTCGACATGGCAAAATATTAAGTGCTACCACCAACACCTATTTCGTATTCACAACAGAAAATGCTTTCCTGTTAATGTAGATTATGATACCGCCTTCGAAAAAATAAGCAAAGGAAATCTTAAACTACCGTAGGGACTTTTGCCAGCAGGAGATGATGACATAGCTTCTGAAATATTGAATAAGGCAAATATCCATCAATTAATAAATGACATCAAAATGCACTAACTTTCTTTTGTGCGCACACCCTAGAGACTAACAATCAATCTCGGAATATGAAATTTTGAAAACCTTGAACAGATTCAAGCAATCGCCCCAATAGGCTATAGTCCATCACAGAAGGCACTCGAACTCAAAGTATTGATTATAACTAATTACATGTACATGTAACTTACATATCTAACTCGAGTATGCGAAAGAAATCTTAAACTACCGGTTCGGACTTGAATAGTTTAGCCAGCAGGAGATGTTGACATGGCTTTTGGACTCTTTAATATGACAAATATCCATCAATAAACTGAAGTTTTTTAGTCAGTTCGTGCTATAGCTATTGTAGGGATCCTCAAAACTTTCCACAATAAATGAATGGCATCAAAATACACTGAATTTCATTTCTGCACATACCCCAGCGATTAATACGGCATATGAAAACTGGAAAACTTTTTGATTCATTCAAGCGACCGGCTCCGATACAAATCATCACAGGAGGCACTCGAACTCAGACAGAGTATTAATTATGAACTAACTACATCACATATAAGCTAACATGTCTGATTCTGATGAGGACAGGGTGTCTGGGCAAGGAGACGAGCAAGCTGTAGACAAGATTTATTACACTTACTATAGTAGAACTAAGTTCTTGGGATATCAAGGCAATTTTATTGTTCTTCTCGTCAACATTTACGTTTTGTCTTCCCAGACCTCATTTGTGACCTGTCTGATCGTATAAAACTTGCATGTGTTTGTCATAGATTTTTATGTTTCATTTTATTTCAGTTTCTTGTCCGGCAATAATCAATTAATCATTGTCAATTTCATTCACCATATATTTTTTTTGTTTTGAAACATGCGAGCTCTGGGGTATTCACGGCGGCTATAAACAAAATCATCTAATAGCCTACCGGTACATTTATCAAAACATGAATCGTCACGAAAGCTAGGCGTGAATACATGCTTTTCATATGTAAAGGAAATAGAAGGAATCACCTCATCTATTCATTAGCTGTTCGAATACGAATCTTCGATGCGAGTAAGTGGGTTATCGTTGTGTGTGCATATTATGGTAAACACATCTTAAAAAGTCGTGTGTAATTTTTGGATGTGTATTTTGAAACAGTTGGTTCATATTCATAAGTTCCACTGACTTTGAGAGAAAGATTGATCGAGAAAGAGAGGAGAGTGAGAAAGAGAGATGGGGGAGTGAGTGGGGAGAAGAACCCGGGAGGAGGGGACGTTACCTTGAAGAGAAATACAAAAGATGCTGGTTCAAGACTAGCGAGTTATTACTTCCCACAGAATCCACTTTGATCTACTTTACATGTACATGTGTTTAGGAATTGTCCCTTCAGATAAAATTTCTTACATCAAGATGTACTCTCATGAAAATGAGTGCAGTATCAAAAAAACGTCTTGCATGAAAATGAAAATATTTATTTAACCTTCTCGGGCTGGGTGGGTATAAGACACCGGGACGACTCTATAAAGTATTCTATGCATCGTTTATTTCAAATAATTTTTCAGTGAAACTCCTTGTATTCCTCTAAGTCTATCGACCATTTTCCAGTACAATTATGAAAGTAAAAAAATGTTACTATGTATTATTTTATCATTATTATTATTTTACAAACATCACTGATTTTATTATTGTTAATTCATTTGTGGGTGTAAAACACCCAGACCTTGAATAGAAGAGTAAATCCTAAGCCACACAAGGGTGTAGATCTAATGCACCCAAACCCTTCGAGAGATAGAAAAACACCCGAATGAATTCAAGTGGATTTCTGTGAAAATAACCTGCCCATCACGGGGGACAGGGGAAAGGTGGGGGATAATGGGAGATGATAATGGTCGAATTGTCGATGTAATCGTCATCATCTTCTCTTCCAGTTTTGCCCAGAGCCCTTTCGTTCATCCATTTTTGTTAAAGCTTAAGATACGTTTAGCAGTTCTCTTAGAAACTGGTCTATGTATGCTGATCCTTTCTTGGCAAGATGTCAGCTCTCTTGTTGCCTGCAATATTATAGTATCTAGGATCCACTTGTACTATCAGCTTGACGGTAAAGATGCTAATGAATTGATTGATGGTACTGCTCAGACTTCTGTATGTTGAATTGTTGAGCGAGTCACCTTCCGGTGCTTGTAAAACAGACTTTGCATTTGGAAAGATGACAACATGTTTCATTCTCTCTGGATAACAGATGAAAACTGTTCTGACCTGTTGGATAGCAGATTCAATTGCAAATGCTTCAGCTTCGTAGTTTGAGCACAGTGCTTCACATGGATCATAGAGCTCATCACATGATAGTGAGACACATGATAGAAACAGCTGTACAGAACAGCAGTAAGAACTACTGTAGCTGATAATATAATATGATTATATTATACAGACTACCCCTTATATCTTTGATGAAAAATACTACGCTGATTTTGGCGTGTGTTCACCGATGTCAGACAAATATTTGGAAACAGCTAGGGTATGTTGGGATCGACGAGGATTCAGAAGATGATGAGTTAGACAGTGAAGAAGATGAATCTGATGATTTTGAGAACATACTGAATAGACAGCTCCGTGATGAGGAAGAATCTAATAGTGAAGGAGAGGAACCTAAATATACTGAGCTTTTGCCTGCTACATCAAGTGTTGATCCTATAATCTCAACGTTTCTGACCTTGACCCTGGCACATCGCAGAATATAGGAGCACAGTTCTTTGATACACATATTGAAACGTCCAGTTCCGAAACCTTAAATACCGATGCTTCTGCAGTTATTGCACGTGTTCAAGTGAGTCCCCTCTTGATGAAATGTCACTGATATACACAAGCTCTGATAAAACTGGGTGGTCCAGCATCCCATTACGTTCATCGCGTAACTCGGTCAAAAATCGTGTCAGAATCTCTAAAACAGAACACCATCAACTGATCACGTCGAAGTTCAGAGGCCTTCCTGGCTATATTTATAGCTATTGACACGGTAGTTCTGTGCACCAGCCTTCAAGGACAACAAGTTGAAGATGACAAGTGGGAACACACAGACAATACAGAACTGAAAGTCTTTACCAGATATCTCCTGTACCTTTCCACATGGAACAAGTATGAGTAACTTAAAGATGATCTTTGACCCAGTTGAAAGGATGCATTTGATCAGGGCCTTCTCCAGAAACAGATTTTTCTGCCTCATTGACATTCATCAGGTTCGATGATAAAACAACAAGGAATCAATAATGAGCAAGTGATGTGTTTGCCCCGATACGGAATGTTGTATGGAACAAATTCCTTGGCAATTTTGAGAGGCACTACTACCTGAGTGAAGCTATAACTGTGGACAAATAGGTGATGCTTTTCCGGTAACATTCTATATACATCTTTCAACTGCCTGGTGGAGGTTATCTCAATAGCTTTTCCAGGGACGATGTCCTTACAGTATCTTCCATCCAGACCGGATAAATATGGAATCAAAATCTTTTGAGCTACTGATCCCATGAACAATTACCCACTCAGGAAAATCTCTTGCTTAGATAGATAATAAAGATAGGGAATTGAGTGGTGAGACGTGGTCGAGTCATTGGTCTGGGAAGAGATGTCACCCTTGAATTGTGCCAAGACTTTTTCAAGAGTGGTCTCAATGTAACTTGTGATAACTTTTTTTTCACAGATCTCAGTCTGGCAGAGGGTTTATTGAAACATATTGTATCACTGGTTGGCACGGTGAAACCCAATAAAAGATTCTTGCCTCCAGAATTCAAATTTGAAAAAAGGTCTGAAATTGCACAAGTCATCGTTTGGATTTCACAAAAAGCCACACTGCTATCTTATCAATCATAAAAACAAAAGAATGTAGATCTAGTGCTACTTAGCACGATGGACATTGATGGAGAGACAGATGAAGTTCCTCAGAAGAAACTTCTCATTGTAGAATACTACAATTCAACAAAGGGAGGTGTCAACAGCATGGACAAAATGGCCCATGCATATACATGCAAGAGAAGAACAAAATGATGGTCATTGGTTATTTTCTTTAATTTCCTGGATCTTTCTACAATTCCTGCCTGAAATCTGATGCATCAAAAATCCGACTGACATTATTTTTGTCTTATCCAGGTAGAAGACAAATATTCATAATGCAGGTTGCAAGATCCATGATGAGAAGGCAGATTGAAAGGAGAAATTGTCTGCCAACATAGCTTTCAAGGAAGCCATTCGACTCTCACTCAAGAGACTATATTCTGATTATCAAGAACTAGCCAGCAAATCGGCAGCCCCTTCCTCCAAAGGGTGACGGAGGAAGTAGTTCAGATGTTCTGTCCATTGATCACAGCAAGATCAATTGGCATTCCTGCTAAATTACTGTTGTTTTGGACGATTGCATTCTCGAGAAAACAACCTCCCTCTCTTCTCTCTCTCACTCACTCACACACATGCACGCGTGCTCATACAGATGCATGTATGCACACAGTGTAGACACACCCATACACACACAAATACATAGGCCCACATAGTACCCACAGACACAAACTGTATGTCCATTCCATTTATTTTCGATATGAAGTGTAATGATATTCTCCAATAATGTATAAAGCATTAACTTGTGGCTGTTTTTTCTAGAAGCTGACGTATGGGTATTTTGCACCCACCGGGGTGTAAAAAGGTGTGACCAAGAAGGTTAAGTGTGGGCAGTTACCATAAGTTTTCAGCTCATCCTAAGTTGGTACATGTATTGTATGCATTAGTATTACACTGTGCATTTTACCATTGTAATATTTGTAGTCTTTTGATGATAACAGTTGTACTTTCATCACTTGTAAAATCTCTTCATCGGTATCATATTTGCAGTGAATAGAAAGTAGAATTTCAGGAAAATGACATACTTATCTAAAATATGTGTGCCACTTTTTTACCAGCTCTACACGATTTATTCACATCACAAATCCGGATATAAATCACCAGCAGTATTGACAGATTTGTGAAGCAATGTTGTTTCACTTTGTCACTGGATATTTTGCCTAAGCTGGGAAATTTAATCTTAAGAAGTAATCAAGCTGCCTCCTACACAAACTTAATAATTTACCGTGTATATGGCCTGCTAAGAGGACCTAAAAAAAAATCTGTGGGAAAAAAAGTGATTTAAAAAAAAAAATTTACAACAAAAATCAATTATACGTAATTTGATTCAGCCAGTAATTTGAGATGAGAGGCAGAATATCTGTACATAAATGCAGTAGAGAAAATCTTGTCAGAATAAGGACAAAAAAGTTGATGACATTGACAGCAATTACATTTCTTGTGTTTTGCACTTAGCTGTATGAGAATGTTGTTTGTGCATGCTGAAAAAGAAAAAATTTCAACACAGCAGAACTGAATAAGCACAGCCTGTGTAAAGGGCAGAGCTTGAATATGAATGATTTTGTTATTTCTTCATTTATTTTTGTGTATGTGTGTGTGCGTGCCTGTGTACATGTATTTTCTGTTATTATTATTGTGCTTACCAAATACATGTATTTTAAATATCACAACACACAGTATTCTGAGAGATAATTCATTTGGCATGAAGAGTAAAAATCTTGTTTTCCTGTGTTTTGAAAGTCAAACAGTAGATCTATTTTATAAACAATCATTGCGATAATGTGTGTTGTTGTGGTGTTTAACCCTAGAAATATCAAAGGGCCGATTTGCTGAAAGACTTGCCTACTATATTTTACATTTGATATCAGTTTCAAATAACAAACAAATAAATAAATAAGGCCCTGGTCATAGGGTACCACTGAACTCAAACTGTGACTTCTTGAACAGAAATCAATAAACTCCAACAGTTTCAAGTTACACTTTTAGAGTTAATAATGCTCGATCTGAAAATTGTCGTAAGCAGAACACTGAAGGAAAACAACAAAATTTGTTACATGAGAAGATCCAATTATATGAAGTTGATGAAGTAACTTTTGATTCTGAATGCTCATGTTAAACCCTAATGACATAGGCAAAAGCTTTAAGTCCAGAGCGCTTCCATCGTCAAATGATAAACTGTATGAATGACATAAAAATGAAACAAAATTTAAGAATAAGTCTCTTTTTTTGTTGTTTGTCTCAGATTTATTATCTGTATACATAAATATGTACAACTAAATGTAAAGTCTGCGACATATAAAATTGCAGGTACAGCAGTTTGCCATAAAGAAAAAATTCAATCTCACAATAGCTATCATGTAGATCTTAAGGCTTCTATCTGTGAGATGATATCTGACAAGGACGAATCCATTCTTTGACATACATCAGCCACCTCAGACAACAGCTCCTGGCTTATGGGGTCTGTGTGCTGTTTCTGATAATCATAATGAAAGAAAGACACAAAATGAACCCTTTAATGTAAATAGAATAAGAAACTGCCTTGGTGCTTTAAAAAAGAATGTTTGTTTATGTTTTGAGATCTGTGCAATTAAGCATAAATTTCAGAGCCATTAGACAAAGAATGTAAAGGTGAAATAAACATTGAATATTCACAGCTGTCTGCAAAATTTTAATAAATGAAATGCATTTCTTTGAAATGTAAAAATAATATAATTTGCGACACTTCGCAAGTTTCATGGGAATAGAAGAACAGTACTGCATGCAGTACATATTGGGTCAAATTTTCATAGATCTAGGCAGGTGTTATACTAAAGATAAAACTTCGAATAACATGATTTTGGTACAATGGTCTCCACCTAAGATGCCCCACCCCTTCCCTTCCCAGTTTTTTGGTACAATAGTCTCCACCTAGGACACCCCTCTCCCCCTCCCATAAAACTCTCTAACCTTATACCAAAAAATATTACTGCCAGTTTGTATATTCTAAAATTTTTAGGCAATAAAAAGTTTTGAGAAAAATGGTCTGAAACTAAACATATCACATCTCTTTCCCACCTGGATTTTTACGAGAGCTCCTTTCAACATCAACTTTGCACCTGACAAGAGTTTAACACTTTCATCCTGTGACTTGTTCTGTGCACACTGGCTATAGGCTGTGAAAAAAAAAAAGTTTATGAATTATTATCTCACAAAACACACACACACACAAAAACAAATCTACAAACTCAGAATAAGGCAAATAAATATAGTTTACTTGTCTGTGACTGAATACATTTGTGATGTTCTTTTCAGAAGCAACAGACTGAAAAGCTGAAACAAGCTGCTTTTACCTCCATGACTTTCTTATGAATAATGTCATGAACATGCATGATATATATGCAACTGGGGACATGACTTCTAAGATCAACTACAAATCTTGCATTTAAGTTGTAGTCAACAAATTTCCGTTCATTCCCCGCTTCTGCTGATGTTATATAAACCACAAAAGCTGATCAACAGAATATTTTTTTCTCCAACACTTTGTTTTAAATGAATAAAGATTTATCCTCCCCAGGTTTTGTCTTCAGAAAAAGGAAATTTCTTGGTATGAACATGACCATGTGTAAATGCATTGTTTTTCGCTGGAGTTTCCCATAAATTAACAAACGAAGGAGGCGATTACTCTCTGCCAAGCTGATGGCTTGATCACCAATTTTCTTGCACGTTTCAACATCCTTCTCCCAGTCTGCTTTTTGTGTAAAACATCTGTATGCCTTCTGCAGATACTGAACTGCCTGAAAGTAAAACACAACATAGTTCAAACTTGTGTTTGATGTTGTATGCAAAATATCATCCATCTTAACAGAACAAACGGGGTATTACATTTCAACAGGGTTTTATGAAAAAATTGTGTGGGCATTCTCCCCTTATCAGTGCTTTATGAATAAACTGTATGGACACCCCCCCCCCCTCATCAGTGGTTAAAAAAATTGTGTAGACATTCTTCTCTTATCAGTAGAATCCTCTTAATTTGAAGTGGAGGGGAAAAAGAACTGACCTCGAATTAAACAAGTTCAAATTACATTTATGGTCAAGGGAAATAACTATTACATTCCCTTGATGTTAAAACTTTAGGCTTTCTGTAAATTTGAGCTACATCCAGGTCTTTTGGTTTGTCTGTGTTTCTTGTCAACAATTTTATTTTCGTCTCTATAGTGAGAGACATATTTTCTCTTCAATGGATTGGGACTTGATATTTAAACAGATCTGAGTTAAAGAACGCAAAGTGTAGATTTACAAACTACAATGTAGCTTTTTGGTCAGTACAATTGTACCGTGTCAATGAGAACTGACAGTCACTGGTGAGTTTCACTAGGCTTGAGCTAGATCTTGTCGAAGACAGAAACAATGGGTTGAGAAAGAGAGAGCGCGTGTATTACAGGGACAGAAACCAACCATCTTACTGTCACTAGTGAGGGGTGTGGTCAGCCTATGTAACTACTATTACGTCTATGCATTGTTCGGTCATACTGTTCATTCATCGGTTGTTTTGAAACCGATGGTGGTCAGTCTCCCGAGGTGGAGTTTGCTTTCGTGGGTTGGTCATACTAGGCCTATGTGTCTGGTCACTAGTCAGTCTTTGTCCTTCGCATGTACCATGTGGTGGGATGATGTCATGTATCGATCAATAGTGCATTGTTCTTTGCTGAAACAGTGATAGATCTAGTTGTCAATGCGTGTTTTGGCGAACACTGGGATGGTGCAGGGTGGGTGGGTGGAACAACACAGACCATTCAACAAATAAATTTCAGATTTTCATGTTAGTGCTGTGAAAACTTTTAATTCCCGAATTCAAACTATGAGGAGCAGGGCAGACTTAGTTCAAATTATGAAGATTATTTTTACTAAAGACAAAAAAGGGAAAAAAAACTGACTTCCAGGAATATTTGAATTAAGCAGAAATTTGATTTACAAGAGTTTGAATTATTTGGATTCCACTGTAATACATACATCATTCATGCTATGTAAAAAATAGAGATAGACATATCAAATTTTAAGCTTGACTTTACCTTTGTTGGGTCTGGCTCCTTGCTGCTACTCAGCTTAGCATAGTTAGCCCAGATTTCTCCCTCTGTGGTCACCTTTGGATAAAATGTGAACAGAAGAAAACAATTAGTTCTGAAACACTGGAGAAATGTCATCAATGGAAAAACCTATAATTATGGACAAATGCTGCAAACCAATTGTAATCGATCACGGTATTGTTTTTGTTAAACTGTATAATATTAGAAGCCGAATTGGCCTATGAAGCAGGTACTGTATTGGTGAATATGCTAGAGAAAAAGGACATCATTTAGGCATTATACAAAATCAACTGAACTGATTTGCAAAGCAGATGTTGGCTGAATCTGAGATCAGATAGCCAGAGAAAAAAGGTGATAAAGAAATAACATTTATGATATTGAATCCTGAGAATTTGGGAAAAGAAAAAAAGGACATACTGCATATTTATTTATTGGAAGTTGATCAAAATTTGGCATTTCCCATGTGTGAATATAGATCTACATTATTGGTCACTTCCTATTTCTAATATATAAAAGAGTGAGAGAAAAGCTACCTTGGATGTTATTCTCCCAAACAGTTCCATTAACTTATCTCTGAGAAAATCTGCAGGGTTTCCATTGGCATCAGGTATTTTCTCTAGCACAGCTCTGGTCAAGACATTGAGAACCTGCAAAGGATAATAAAACTGACAAGTATTAGTTACCACAAGTGAAAAATTCCAAATTAAAATATATATACATGTATATAACTAAAATATTACTATGCTACTGACAGAGACTATGAAAATGAAAAAAAAAAAAAAATTATCAACATATATCAACAAATAACAATGTTATGAAATTTCAAAGTTTCACTGACTTAGAAACATTTGCTGCACACATACACCACAGCATCAAAGGCTAACTTTGTAAGTTGATAACTTTAGGACAGTGACCTTATTCAAGGAATTCATTATATAGTATACATACCAAGAAAAATGAGGATTTGAAATTCTGTCATTATTCCTGAGCTGTTGTTATTCCTGGTCTCGTTAAACAGGAAGTTCCACTGTATTAGTATTTACTTGGTAAACTTGAATGCGGCATTAAGCTTACCATAGACATATATTTATCCTCAAAAATGTCAATAGACCAATCTGCCAAAACATTAACTCTTTACATTTAATATACATTTTTTTTCAAGTTCCTCTTCACATGGAAACTGAGCATATACTGCCTTTAGACCTAAACTGCCATTTCTGACAACACAAAAGAGATCATAACAGAAAAGCCAGTATACTAACATCAGTTTCTCCCAGCACAATTAAGTATAAAGCAAAAAAAAAAACAAAAAAAAAAACACTGCAAATGGTGAAACAAAATGTTGTTTACCTGTGCATCACTCCACTTCTCCCTCAAGTCCATCAACCTATGATAGGATCGTATCGCATCCTCAAATTCACCACAATCAGTCCCAATCTGTGTAAACATTAACAAACAAACAAAAAAATCAGGTTATAATTAAAATGTCATGTATGTACAACACACTTCAAAAACAATCTTTTGCAACAACATGTGGTTAAATAATAGAATATAACCCTTTCTATGAAAACTCATGCCAATCTAAACCTATGAAGATTAAATTTCCCAATATCGGTATTTTTCTTTATAAAAAGAAACAAAAACAACTTGAATACCATTTAAGGAACCTATCACTTTGCCAAAATATGTACATGTACATGACTATAGCAGTCAGGGTAATAGCAAATATTTTTATTGTTTGTTTTTTTTAAATTCATATAAAAGCTAGTGCTAGTTCCTACACTATTCTTCTTTCAGTATCCTCGCAAGTATGCATCTGTACAGAGTACTCATAATTTTAAAGAAACAACAGCTTTTTGCACCTGTCTTAGGGATTGCTTTACACAGGAAACATACTGCATAACTAAACAAGGTGACTACGCTGACTGAGCCTATCATACATTGCTCTATGGATATAATATTGCTGAGATTACTATAATTATGTTAAATTATTATCATTTTTTTTTTCAGAAGGGCTGGGGGAGGAGCCAGAATAATGGATAGTTTTCAAAAGACAATTTCTGTTAATAATTAGGCAGCCCATTTCTTTAGAATGTGCCAGTCATTTTAAAAAAAATATTCTACATATCAAGTATAACTTAACTCTTTCAGTGTCTGCATTGCTATCATAAAAAATCTGATCACATCTCAAATTCTTAGACTTGATTTTTAAAATAAAAAACAAAACTTGACCAAGTGACAAAATCTCTAAAACAACATGAATATCTCTCCTTTAACTACAGATAAGAATCACCAATTTTAACTCAGAAGAGATGACAAGTGAAAGATATAGAGCCATATCAGTGAAAGGGTTAATTGCTTACAATCAAATTGTTCTCCCACAGTCTCCAGTTATCATAGCTGCATTTGATTGCATCTTGCAAGGTATCATAGGCTTTCCTCCTGAAACAGCGAGTAGAATGAATTTAAAGCAGATAATATTTGTTTTCTCACTTTCAGATTTAGATCTCAATTACGGTAAATATCAATAATTTATGAGTTGTGCTTCTCATGTAAAAACTGGATGTGTGAAAAAGCAACAACAAAAAACTTACAAAACGTCACCCCTTATGCTTGTCACAGATACTATTTGCTCTAAAAATATGACCAAAAAAAAAATCAAACCATGAAACAAATACAACAAGAAATACTGCCACTTTTTTCACATTAATAGTATCAAAGAGTTTCCCTTTGATATATACTATATATTACTTAAGAAAAATACAAAAAGAGAAATCATAGCCTTAATGTTAAAGATCTTGCTCTTTTCTTTTTTTTTTTAAATGATTCTCTATTTTTTTTTTCTTAACATTATTATTCATTAAATTATTTAATCAGACAAAAGTTCTCTTGCATAGCTGATTCTCTTGATTCTGTTATGACTGGAAACTTACTTTTGTTGGAGTTTAACATAGCACGTGGCGAGATTGCTCCAGGCTTCAAAGTTCTGCAATAAGGACCAAACAAACTCCTATGAGTAATGTTTTTGTATCTTATTAATCTGTTTGTACAATGCAAAAATGCATGTTTAATCGAAAATTCACATTCATGTTATTCCATTCTCCAGAATCAGAGAGTCATAATATTTAGGCATATCTTAGTTCCAGATGCACTTCTATTGTGATACAAGCAAAAATTTGAGATTCCTGAAGAAAACCATCAAAATGCAGTCAAATAAAAGGAAACCTTTCAAACTCTTTGTCTCAGAAGTAGCTTTAACTACATCTCAATATCTGAAAAATTAAAAAATATAAAACCTCTACTGGAGCCAAGTAAGTCTTAAACTTGCATGGTTAACATCAGCCCTTGGTGATGTGCATGTAACTGATAATTAAACATTTTCAACACCCTCAAATTTCTTCTGAGTGCCATTTATTCCTTTGAATTCCCTGAAAAGTGTTCAGCTCTCATACTGAAAGCAATGTCTCATTCTGTTCCATGCGTGTATCATTAAGTTAAAACAAATACATTAAACACTCAGAAATTGAAATTCATTATCTGTGCTATCAACAAGAAAATTAGTGTGCGTTTAAAAAAAAAAAAAGGGAGGGAAAAAAAAAAAAGAGGAAAAAAAAAAAAAAAGAGAGGAAAAAAAAAGAGGACTCCAGATTCACTACCAAACGGCAAGGAAAGAGAGAAGAATAGAAAGAAAAAGGAGAGCAATTTGATGTGAAAATGTTATTGGAGATGATTCTCCTATGTAGATTCATTCCTGTGTGCCATTCCTTGAAGCAAAAGAAAATTGTCCACTTACATCATAATCTATGGAGACACAACGTCTGAATGCCTTTACACCAACATCAAATTTTTCACATGCCATGGCTGCACAGCCATAGGTAAACCACACTGGGATCTGTCAAAATATAATGCAAAATGACTAGAGTTAAAACCTATACCAAAAGTTTCCCTCATGATTTTTGTCTCAGTCTATTTGTAATATATGTAATGTCAAAAGTACATAAAAATAATTGTAGTTTAGCCTACAACATCTCAACCACGATAATATTCACTCTAGACCTACAAAGAGGCAATCAGCGAGCAAAACTCTCCCTTCGCTATTTGCCAGTCTGTCAATTTGGATGGCTGGCACCAGTACCTATCCCAGAGAAGTTTGACTAGTGACTCCACTCTCACATCGAAATAACCCAATGAAGGCATATACTGGATCCCCTGACTGACCATGTGAACTCTCAGTCCCTTCCCAAACTCAACCCTTTTTTCAGATATAATACTTGAAACTTGTCACCGGTAGAGAAGCTGTGCTCACAAGTACAGACTATGTCAATAACACAGGGGTGGCAAGTTTGTCAAACAGACCATTCCCATTACAGGAGGAGGGTGGGGTCTGGATATCATTCAATGAGGAATATCAAAGTATTTAATATTCCCCGCCTACATCACTATTCATTTTGAATTGCAAACTTCAAAGTAGAAGCATTAGATCTTCAAGCAGTGAAATAGCTTACCTGCAAGGGATTGATAGCTACAGATGTTGCAAAGCATTCAATAGCTTTGTCAAACTGAAAGCAGATAGAAAAGCATACCAAGGTAAAGAATTATGCTATATTAACTTCCCACAATCAAAATAAACAGATTTAATTAAGCGCATGAAGCTCTATTTTTAAGTTGTCTTAATCATAAGACAATTATGGAATTTTAATAAAATTACATCTCCAATGAACACTAGCCATCAGATTTAATGAACAGAAAAAAAAACACAGAAGGGAATTACAAAATTTTTCAGGTGTATAAAGATGATCTTAATAACTCATTGTACATAGATTAACCACATCCTTTAGTTTAAAAAGTGAAAGAAACTAATATTTATGAAGACTAAGGGGGAAAAACAATTGATGTCCAAGTTTTTATATTTTCAAGATTAGATTGTAGTCCTAAGCCTTTTAAAAGATCAAAGGGTATAGTCACTGTTTTGTTCAAACTTAATTTGAATCAATAAGTTCAACAAAGAAACAGGGAAGTCTTTAAACACAAAATTTCATTTTTTTCCCCATGAGTAAAAAGGACACAGATGTGTTCTTCCCCCTTGGTCTTGATATATGGCTGGATATATCATTAGATGCAAAAGAATATTTCAATATATTCTTCCTTGATGGCTGAGCCTATTTCTGGTAATGATGAAAGCAAGAAAACGGCGGTGTGAAATTTTCACTCCGTCAGTGGCAAAGATGAACAGAAAGCATGTAGAGCATGACCATCGACTATTTACCTTTTCCTCTTGAAAGTAGATGTAGCCCATGCATCTCATAGCTCTTGCACTCTTGTGACCAGAAAGTTCCCAAGCACACTGGTAATGTTCCAGCTCGCGAGTCACATCGCCAAGGAAGCACAGCAGGACCGGAGTTTCTTTGATAGCTAGGCGTTCCCTGATCAATGACTCAGCCTACACAACATACACAAGGAAAGGTTTTCCAGAAAGGGTGATATAATTCTTAATATCTTGGATCATGAAATCATCTTGGAACACTGAAATGTAACGATACTATATATCCTCCTGTTGTTGAAACAAAAAACTCGTTAGCATTCCTCAAAAATAATAAAAAGATTCATAAAGAATAATTCTTGCTGGCCATTAGAACAAAATATGATCATAACTGTCCTCGATTTTTGAGAATTTTTGTAGAACCCCAGAGATCCTCAAAAAGTTAGACTTCTAGCTTTCACTTTCAACTGGCTGCATTGTGTGATTGCTCCAGATCTTTTCACTCACAGATCTCATAAACAAAATAATAATCAATGATAACTAGTTATATTTCAGATACAAAACAAAAACTTTCTCTTAAAAAGTGACAGACATGAGTGAAAAATCATCCCTTGAGGGTGATAATCTGGAAAAACAACAACAACAACAACAACAACAACAGAAAAAACAAATTGTGAAATTGTAATACCTCATGAGTAACATAGCAAAATTAATACTGAATTATGAAATGGTTGAGAAAAATAATCTTCAAGATTTTTTGGTTTTCTTACTTTCTCTTATGCAGAACCTCTGATAGCAGGAAATAGCATTCACTGGTAAAACAATAATAAAACAGCGAGTTATGAAATTTCTGATAAAAAAATGTTAAAAAATCTATCTATGTTCTTACTTTTTCTCTCTTGCCTAGTTTCTGATAGCAGGAAATAACATCCTCCCACATCTCCAGGACCTGGAACACATCAAGTGCTTCTCCAACACAGCCCAATGACAACAGAAGTGATGCAAGTTCTTGCTGGTGAAAAATGTATAAAAACTTAATTTTGTTCGCTGATTAATTGAAAAGCAAACCAGTGAAATATTTGAAACTTCTGTTTCTCCACATATTTTGTTTCTTTCACATGTTTCTTTCTAAATAACTCAGTCCTATTAATCCTAGCACGAGATCACAAAGAGAGAGCGAATTGGAAATATTGACAATTCACATCTGAAAGATGACTGAATCTTCATTTTCTTTAAATTGTTTCCACAGTATTCTGTTCTTGATCAAAAACGAGATCATCAAAAACAACAACTATAAAAAGACAGAAAAGTAGCTGTAGGAAATTCCATGTTTCTGTCTTAGTTAAAGCTTCCACTATACAGAAGAGTTATTATCACCATATAGTTTCACATGCTTCATAAAGAACATTTTCACGATCAGCAACTGCAAAGTAATATAATCATCATGATAATCATATATGGCAGTGCTGTCTCTTTTTTACCTGAATGTTCCACAGAGGAGGCGTTCGTGAGGCATAGAACAAAGGAATGCGATGGCTGATTTCTGATGATGTGGTGGGATCACTGAATGCTTTGGTCAGAGACTGAAACAACAGTGCAGGCTGTACATTAGTTTGTTATATTCTAAACAAACTATGGGGCAAATGACAGAGAGCAAAAATTCTCCTGATGCAGAAATATATCTGACCATAATCCATTAACTAGTCTGCAAGTATTACATGACATCAATATTATGTGATGTTTTGTTTGAACAATCTTGAGTAATCCTGTCAGAGACATCAGTAAAGAAGATGTTACCTCCAACTGCATCATTGATCTCTCCACTCGTCGTCGGTCCTCTCGTTCCAGTTTTGACCTCAATGTCAGTGCCGATAATGCAACACTCCAGTTACTTGCATTGTTCAAGATAAACTGGAAAATCAAATTACAGACAGACAATCACAATTTCATTGTAGATGACTGGCCATGGCACTGCATTTTGCCATAAAAATTTTTGGAGTTTTTGTAAAATTACCTCCAAATTACTTTGCACTGATCAAAATAATCTTTATGTCTTAACCCACTGAAAGAACAGAATAAAAGAGAGAGCTTCAAAACTTCACTATACGATGGCTGAGGAAGGTATTTGGTGCTACCTTGAAGTAAAATATATTGTCAAATAACAAAAAAAGAATTGAGAAAAAGCATAAAATTGTGTCAAAACTTGTGGGTTTCCAGGTGGTAGTTTGTCCACTTACAGACAGATAGGTAAGGACTTCTTCATCTGTCAGTTTTTCCCTGGCTCTGCTGCGTCTGTAACTTTCCCTGTCAAAAGATAGAGAAAACTGTTGCTGATATTGGAGGTCAAGGGTAGTGGAGGTGGTAGTATCTAAGACAGTTTTTGTTCATTTTTGAGGATAACTTTATTTGATATCAATCATCATAACCATCCCATGCATGGCTAACTGATGCAAAATACGTCGATTCAAAGGGTTGGCTTGGAAACTGCTACTATCACGGACTACACTTTGACAAATACTATATCTTCAAGTGCCTATGGCTTAATTCTGATCATACTTGTCAAAAAAAAAACCCAGAAGACAAAATTCATAATATCCAAAAATTCATGCATACTTTTTCTCAAATCTATCACACTTCTTTTGTTTTTTTTATGCATTTTTTGGGGGGGTTTGTTACTTCAGTATTTCACCCAATTCTTTACACAAAATCCACAACTTTATTTTTCTATCAGATGAAAACATGGTTATGAACTTCCCTCTTACCATAAATTCTTATCTGAACTTAACTCTTTATGATCAAGCAATTTATTTGCTTTTTTCTGACGCAGAAGTATGATGATACCACATCTTATTCCATGACTGTTAAAAACAAACGAACAACACACACACAAAAAGACAAAAAAAAAAGTAACATAAATGACACAGAACTACCGACATCAGGCCCATTATCACTGCCTCATCAAGAGCTGAGAGCTGTGGTGGTGTCATTGCTGTACCATCAGCAAACTGAATCTCATTCAGGACAGTGTCATCGTCAAGAGGCAGGATCTGAGAATGAAGGAAATAGATATGCACAATATATCTAGGTGTGGAAAAATCTTTATTGTCTCAAACCATTGCCTCAGAGGCAAAATTGACGAACTCCATTTTCAGCTCTATCTTAAATCTGGCTGTAAAAATAGCAAAACCAGCAGCAGTATATTCTATTGCTGATTCAGGATGTAGTTCACACTGGAAGAAATGGATTTTTCAGAACAATTAAGAATCTTCAACATAATTTTCTCAAATAACAGTTTCTGATTTGGTCAACATTGTCTGTGAAAACAAGACATGTACTGTCTTCAGGGAGTGAGGGTTTGCTGCCAATAATTATTGTATTTGTATTTTCCAGATATGGTAAAGTGGAAACAATGTGCTGATTAGTAACATTATCACAATTCGTGTCTTTAGTATCCTATCATGTTGATCAACAGACAAAAATAACAAACAAAAATGACATTCGTTCTCTTCAATTTGTTGTGTGAAATTGTCTCAAGAAATAAAAATGTAAGTTGTTGAAATACTCCACTATACATGGGTTCACTTGAATATAAAAACAATGCAGAGCAATCTGAAATGATAATCATACCAGCTTTAATTTTGTAGAAATGTCTTGAATACAAGACAAACATTGTCAGTTAATTTCAGATATGGTAAATAACAAGCCTCCTGGTCAAAGCATCAAGTGTTCTGCAGTTTCTTCACCTTTGGTACAGCTTTCTCAAATTCATATCCTTGTGGATTATCTATCCTGTCTTTCTCTACTTGAAGAACCAGCTGCGCTTTATTCTCTGCTTGGTAGCGTGTACGTTTCCCCATAGCACCTGCAGGCAAATAAAATCAGTTTGTAAAACCATATTTAGAGAAGTGAAGGATAAAACTTCACTATCAATAATACTTACATGTGGTATGTTGTGACCTGAATGGAGAACTTATTTGCATACTTGTAAAAAAGGGGCCATGTCTATGATTGCTGTTTCATACTACACAGATCTGACACAAGTAAAAGATTGGGACAGGTTTTTGGTCTTGACAACATGAAATGAGTAATTTGTTTCTGAATTTTTGTACTGTTTTGGCCATCCTCTGTGACACTTCTGATCATGTATCATCACATTACCCACAATAAGATGAGGCTTAATGCATTCATTAAATAACATTTTCTAAAAGATTCATAAAGGTTTTCAAGGAGTTTGCTAACAAAAGTTGAAAGAATAGGAAACATTTTTTTTTTTCAGTGATTTGGGATATTTTTTTTGTTTTTATTTTCAAAGGAATTAAGAATGGCAGTGAGCAAAAGATGCTACCGATGATGGGAAGTTCGAAATATTGGCTAGTTGAAAGTAAAAAGTTTCAGTGAGAAAATGGGAAAAAGCAAGAGCCCTATGAAATTTAAGAGATAACAAATTTCTAGGAGTTTTTTGATGGAGCTGTGAACTTGACACTAGATGATCAAGGATCAAACAAATGAACTACATTTCTAGTGTGTCATTTCACAAACTGAACTGATCCAACAAATTTAAGTCATTCCATACTACTCATTTCCAACTCACCTGTTAATTGCACTGTAATGCCTGACAGTTTCACAGCTTTGTCAAAATGCTGTCTGGCTGTCTTGTATTCAAAGTAGGTATGAAAGATGTGACCTGCTTCCAGATGAAACAATATCTCAGTATCTCTGAAAGGATGAAAGACTAAATCATAAGCCTTGTCAGAGCAGCTAAAAGCTTGAGGCGGGGGGGGGGGAATATGCTATCCTACAAGCAAATAAACAGTGAGGTACACAGATCTATAAGAGAAGACACTTTGCAAACACAATAGTCATTGTGAAATGATCCATTATCCATGAATATCAAACATCTACTACAAATTTTGTTTTTGCCTTTGTTTTTTTCTGTAGCTAATTAGAAGTGATTCAATTTGTGATTTTCTTAATCTGATGTAGTATCTGTTCCTTCTTGTTAATCAAGTGTACTGCTGAGACAGAAAAATGATTCCACTACAAATACATTGTTTTAACATGAAAGACTATGTCTACTTCACTTTACTAAGACTATTGTGCTGTATGGATTTGAGTAGTCTTGAGTGTCTGCAGAAACCCAATGCTTTTCTCTATAACTTCTTTGTAAATCTTAGATAAACTCTATTTCAAGTCATTCCTACTTAAAACAAAACTTTCTTGATTTTCTACATTTTTGTTTATCTCACCTGTTGGAATTATCTGTCATTAGTGGTTCTGTTTCAGAAACTGTGAATACAAAATTACAAATTAAATCCATGCAAAGGCATAGTTAAAAAAGGATTTAACAGTCCTACAGCTAATGATAATGAAATGAGGTTTCCATACTCTTTACTCAAACAGTCACTAAAATCATTAAATAAGATAAACAATTTGAAAGTGATCATTTGCAAAGAAATTTGGCATTGTTGACTGGAGACATTTGAGAAGAGCTCATTTAAGCACAAAATATTCATTCCATATTTTGTATCTCTTATAATACTCACTTCCATTTATCAACTGGCAGACAGTTTCTTTCAAAACAGGAGATTTCTCGGAAAGCAAGTCCTGGTGAATCCTCATACATCTGAGCAACCACCAATCCCAGGTCTGCATATGAGAGAAAAAAAAAATTTAAAAATCATACCTTAAATCCTGCCAGGACAGGTTTCACAGTTAATCTTAGAAACAGTAGTGAACAATCTGACAGAAAAATGAAGGAGAAGCCTTCATTTATTGCTCCGATATGCAAACCAAATTCATGCTATAATTTTTTAAGCCCCCAAAAGACTTACTATTCTGAGTTTAGTGTTCATCTGTTCTGGCAATGAATTCCAGAATTGCAACATGCCCAGCGATAAATCACAGCAACTAATAACACTGGGATGTATCTGTTGAGTTGTGAAAAACAAATATTGCCAATGACTTACAAAATTTGGAGAATTGTAGTCTTCATACAAAATCAAGATGGATAAGGTGAAAAAAAAGATCACCTGAAGATGAGCAAATCTGGATCTGAAGTCTAACAGGATGATCTTGGCAATATAAAGATAGATGATATTCCGTGACATTGTGTAGACAGTCTCACCATCAAGGCTGAGATCATCAAGGGCTTCATCTTCAACATCCTTGAAACAAACAAACAAAATTTAATATTACAATATCGAGAGATATAGGTCTACTACTCATAATGAAGAATGGCAAGTACTATTCCAGAAAAATTTCAAATGTGGTGTCACAACGACAATAACAAAAAGAATTCTGTCTATATGATTTTTCTTGATCTATGAAGAGAGCAAAAGATATACTTGAAAGTCCAGCTGTGATTGATTGACTTCGTGCATGCTTTTATGTACAAAGGTGTCTAAAAAAAAAGGCAAAATGAAACATATAGGGTGGCTGCGAAGTCCCAGGACACCACATGATGATAAAGAAATGAGCTTAATGGACAAATATCAGAACTATCAGGAATAAAACTACCTGAAATGGAAGAAATATCACAAATAGCATAAAATCAAATAAAATACATTGTGGGTAATTCAAAAACAAAAAAAAATCAGGATAAGCAAAAACATACAATGTTGGTGCCTTAGGACTTTTTGGTTGCCCTGCACATATGAAAACTGCCTAAAAAGACACAGTAAAGTTGTGAACAGTGCCATGCTTTAAAAAAGAATGAAAAAATCATTGAAAAAATTTCAGCTCCAGCAAATTTTCCATAGAGAAATGGATAATCAGATGTTCTCAGTTTTACCATTAGTTAACTTAGGCATCAGAATCTGGAATGGAATGTGGACTGTGATGAGTTTATGACATATACATCAATATCTTCACTTGACCAAATTTGGCATTCTCAACTTTTCCTGTTTACACCCCCAAAGAGCTCTATTTATCCTCAGTATGAGTTGCATGAACAAAACAGTTTCTGATAAAGGCAATAAAAATTATGATTGATGAAAATGAAGAAAATAACAATTGAAGAAATTTAAACTTTTTTAAACAGACAGTAGCAGTGATTTGGCTCACATCATTGATAGCTCTCACTCATCTTTAAGTTCCTTTCATATTTACACATGGTGTTCAGGAAGGATGGTTGAATATGTATTTGCAGAGGCATAGGAAACAAGGATATGGGGAAAAAAAAAATCCTGAGGAGGGAGCATAGTGAAATTTATAATGTATTTCAGATTAAGTGAAGTCTGTTTGCAGCTTTTCAGTGTTATCTGAATGAAAATGAATATGATTACCTTAAGCCTATCATGAAAGAATTCATGGCAAAATTTTATCGGTGACTTCCTTGTTGGTGGCCCCAGCCAATTATTTTGGACAAACAATTGCAGAAAAGCAGCAGCCACTACTTCAATCTCCAAATCTCTGAAATTGTCAAGAGAGAACCAATTCATAATGGATAAAAATGCTTCCATGACCATATAAATTCTTTTAGTGTTATCTCAAGTTCATTATCAAGAGCCTCCAATGAGTTGTACTCTAACTATGCATTCTGAACATAGCTATCAATAATTGTTAATCAAAACTTTGAATTTAGAGGAGGGGGGGGCGCATTCTGAAATATGGATTTTGCCCAAAAAATGCGACTTTGCGCTTTTGTTTTCTTTTAAAAGCCCTGCCATTTCTGCGTATAAAAATGGTATCAAAAAGTCGATAAGTCCATTCTAACATGTTTGACCCATGGTCATTCAAAAGTAAATCTAGTATACTGTCAACCAGGATTTGGCTCCACCTGGCTGCTACATGCAGTCGTAGATCATCACTATTTGATTATAAATAGGCA
>JBCEWB010096065.1:0-12293 GCA_039654565.1 Peronia peronii
CAGTTCAAAATCGATGAAAGAGTAGGCTGCGTGCCGCTGTCCGGGCAAAATTTTCAAATTCCAAATCTCTACCCACAAAATTTCTCAGCAAAAATTGGCAACTTGTAAAAAAAAAGCCGAGATAGTCCTACTTTCTTTGGATTGAAAGGCTTAAGAAAAACAAACAAACATTCATACATAAGCATCATCAATACTGCTTTTCATTACGTACAAAAGACGTTCTTGCACTTCACGCCCTCCATGTCATAGGATAGATACGGTTATAGACACACAGTACTTGCACACCTGGATTCCCATCAATAATTTTACAACTCGTTGTAACTCGTTCTGACTCGTTGTCAGAATAGCCAAACACGTGTAAATACGGACAGCTGAGGTGTAAATATTACTGCACTCCATCATTTGACATGTTCGATGTGGATTTTTGAGAGATGGAGGAGGCAAAGGGAAGCGATCAGTTTGCTGTTTTAACAACCTCAGTCTGAAATCATTTTTCTGGTTTCTTTCTTCTCTGCTCTCATCTCTTCCAACTTGTCATTCTTCCACCCTGGATTTCTCTTTCTCTCTCATTGTCCCCTTCCTTGTTTTTCTCTCCCCTCTGTCTCTCTCCATCCACTCTGTCGCTTGCTCTTCCCTGTTTCTGTCTCTCTATCCCCCTCTCTTTCCTCTCTCTGTTTTTGCCGCTTTCATACTCTCTGTCAGCCTCTGCTTCTCTGACCGTCTCTCTTGTCAGTTACCATCTTCTAGTATTCTAGCAACATTGAGCAAGTGAACTGTATTGGCCATAATGTAGCTGTTGATGCAGCAGGCAAAATTGCATATATATATGTATGCATGTCGCCTCTGAAGTTCTCAAACAAAAAGGTGAGACATAAAGAGAGAGAGACACACACACAGAGAGGCATCTTTGGAGGGTATCACGAAATGTCCATCACTCTTGCACTAGGACATGTCAGTATCGTAATGCTACAAACTGTTACGGCTCCTCTAATAGGGATGTCAAACTTCCTTGTTTAGAAGGCAAACATACTTTTTTGGGCCGTTGTATGTTCTTTGTCAGCACCCAACTTTTTGTGTGTGTGGTTGGTTGGTTGGTTTTTATGTTTCGGTCCCTTTCGGTGTGCCCCCGGGGAGGGGGGGGGGGGTTGTGCCATATCGGGAGAACCGTCCCATGTATTTTTCCGTGCATGTGTGTGTGTGTGTTTTTAAATACTGCACATTTTTGCCCTACTGTTTGCAACGGCATTGTGTAGACTCGCAGAACGTTGAACTTTTCCTTACATTTTTCATGAAAAACAAATTGACACTCATGTGTTAAATAAACACTTTAAGTGACTGCGTACGTATTTATCTGAAGTATGTGGCTTGCTCTAAAAGTCACAGACTGTTACGTGTTACGTGACCGGTATGTCCCGTTTCCCAGAGCGTTACTGTGACCGTTGCCGTTACAGCGACACGACCTGGCCAGTCGTGGTGCTCGTGAGGAACAGAACAGGTGTCTGTCCTGGGCGTGCACGAGCGTACTGGCGAGTGTCCGGTACCGTCTGCCTTGGTAGTGGACACTGCGTGCAATTGCCGGACTCTCCTGGTCTGACACATACTTGGGGAAAACGTCTTTTCCGCCTTTCAAGGGGGTCGTTGTGGTTATGTGGTTTTGGTGTGAGCTTCATGGTGAAAACAACTCACGTCGGTGAGGTTATGGGTTGATCGACTCGCGGGCCCTCCAATGGGGGTAGGGAAGATCCTCTGGCCCGACGTCTAGCCTTCTCGGATAAGGGCGAATATATTTCGGAGGACCCATATGTACGTTACGCACGGTAAAGAACCCTTGGCAGTTCAGAATCGATGAAGAGTAGGCTGCGTGCCTCTGTCGGGGCAAAATTTCTAAATTCTAAATTTCTGCCCACAAGAATTTTCACCAAAAAAAACAGGCAGCTACGTGGAGCCGAGATAATCCTACTTTCTCAGGACTGAAAGACTCAAGAAAAACAAACATTCCATCTTTCCTTCGACATTTCATAATGAGCTATCTGACTGGCAGTCACATTACCTTCCTATTTGCCAGATACAAGAGCTGTACTATAAACTTGGTGAGGAAAGAAAGTCTTTATTTTCTCGTGTTATTTGAAATATTGATAAACATCACCACCTACAACAACATCAACAACAAATCACCATAATAATATGATGAAATGTTTTTCTTTTTTCTTCGTGATGATTTTTTTTTCTTTTCTTTCCCCCCGCTTGTTTCTAATATTATAGTAAGAGCAAAAATTGTTTGTTTTTCTGTACAAAGCTTGTCTTATACCGATGGTACTTTGCAAAGGGGAGTAAACCTACTTGACTGAAGAAAGGGCTCATTAACAACCCCAGAGTGAAAAGCACAGAAGTAATGTACACGGATCCATTTTGAGAGAATTTACCTCAGTAAAGAACTCGCCATGTTCTAGTTTCTCCAGTTTTGCATTTTATGATGTTTGAATCCTTGCGCCTAAAGTTATGAATGTTGATCTTTCAGAGATTTCTTTCTTCCCTTTTTTTTTTTTTTTTTCGTTTGGGTTTTCTGGATATTGGCTCAAATTTATAGGATGTATACATGTACTTTGTGTGTTCAGTGCTTCATTTTTTTTTTTTTTTCTATTCAAATATAATTTTTCATGGTACAAAAAGACAGTCTAATGCGTGATCTGATTCATTGAAAAATTGCGTACATGTACAAATATGTACATATTTAAAAGATCGAAAACTGTAATGATGATTTTCTTGAAACACGGTTTTGAGAGGAATGGCTTTTTTGTCAAAGTGTGTGTGAGTTGGGGTCACTGTGTCCTGATGTGACTGTTAGCTCCAGGGTTTAGGAGGGGATAGAGGGGGGCAAAGCTACCTGTTTGTTGACAGGAGAAGGCACCTTGTTTGTTGGCTGTCGGCTCTAGGAGGAATGCTGTGTAGCTAGCCAGGCACGCTGTGCGAGGTGAATGTGTAAAGTGGGTGTGTGTGTGTATCTATATTATGGGCGTGTATGTATGTTGTGATATTTGTATCTGTGTCTTGGTTGTTATATATCTGTGCGTGTGTGTGTTATGATAATTATGCTGTGCGTAGTTTTGGGTTATGCTGTATATGCTCATGTGTGTGTTATATTGTAAGCGAGTTATGGTCTGGACCTATGTGTATATTGTGTTCTTTGGGGGGGGGGGGAGGTGGGGGGGTATGAGGGTGAGGAGAATACTGGCGCCATGAGAGGGGATTTTTTTTTTTTTCCCTCAGAACTTCCAGCCAATGTATAAAGAGGGGGGAAATGCAAGAAAGAACGGAAGAGAAAAAAAAAAAAAAACTGAGAACAGACCGTTTGGTGCCAATGTAGTTACGGTATTCCGTATATGCGGCTAAAGAATGAAACTCGCACTCATAAATCCCAGCTCTCCTGCGCTCCCCCTCCCCCCCCCCCTCCGAAAAAAGAAGGCTAGGTGGATTGACAGAGCCATTCCCGGACTAGCAGACTAACCGGCAACGACAGATGCAGTAAATGCAGACTTGTCAGTTTGTGCGCATTTTTGTTGTTGTTGTTTTCCCCTTTGACTTTTTCAGTCGGTCTTCTGTTCGATGACTATTTGGTCAATATAACAGCATTAAATGGTCTGATCTGTTCATCGTGAATAAGAGGGTATGAAAGGAATCATTTATTGCTGAATATAATTATAAGAAATAGCCAGTACGTCAATTGTTTGTTTGTTTGTGTTTTTGGTCTATTAAGTTTAGCAGTGCATGAAAATAGGCAAACTTATTGACACTTTATTATGGAAATAAACGGCAGTGTTGTCAGAGGTTCGCAGGTTTGTAAACTATAAAAAGTTTAGGATGGTGCCAAATCAAGTTGAAGCGCGGGAAAACGTCCACTAGGAGGTGGAAAGACGTATTGCAGAACGTAACATCCGTTATGACGCCATTATTTTGTCGTAGGTAGAAGAAGAGTATTTTGATAGAGCTTTTACTTTTCATACACATGCGTATTTTTATTTTATTTTGTTATTACTAGAGAACCCACGGCGTTGGTGGGAGATTATTAAAATATAGGTCAAACCGACACTGCCCTGCGACTCAAAACTTATGGCCAGCGTGCACACCTAGTTGGATGTTGGTATTTTTGATGATTAAACTGAACGTTATTCAAAGCAAACGTGTTTGGTGTTTTGAAAGCGTCACGATTCTATCGAACGTACAATTCGGATCAAACACTCCTGTGAGTTTAGTATTCCGTTATGTAGAATAACGTCATACTGTTTTTCGGCTTTATGTAAAGCAGAAGCACAGATCTTTATGCAACAATGTTGTGTGCCAAATTTCAGATGGATACATTCAGTAGTTTTTGAGCCCCTAAGCTTGTTATGGGCTTTGTTGCAGATTTATAGTTTAGATTTTTGTTTTGTACACTGGTATTTTCATCATCTCATTTCCTGCCCCTCCCCTTCTCTTTCTCTTTCCCCCTCCCTCCTCTCGCTCACCATACCACTAATTTCATCTGCTGCCGAATCAAGCGCCCCCCCCCTCCCCTTCCCTTCAGTTTTGGTAGGTAGAAAGATCGGTTTGGTAAGCAGCCCCGACCATTGTCTAAGAACAATGAGCGATGTGAAGTGGCACCAGACGCGCTCGCAGGTGTGTTTGTTTGCCTTCATGGAGTGAGTGACTCTCTCAGTCAACCAGGCCTCATTGTGGAGTGGTTTTCTACTCGTGAATTACCTACAAGTATTGCTTATATAGGTGACGTGCTATTGTAGAATTCTACTTTATCTTGCTGGGAAACGTTACACAGTTTTGTCTTGTTTTATTTGTTCTTTGCTTATTTTTTTTCCCTCCAGCAACCCCCCCCCCCTTTTTTTTTTAAAAAAAAACAACGTACTGCATTTTTTCCGAGTCTTGTTTTAGAAGGTCATCGTTTATTTCCGGACTAAATGTTAAACACAATGTTCAGCCATGTATTATATTCCACTTTCAAGTTATAACTTACCATCGCTACGCTTTTATGCTTTAGTTCGACTTTTTAGCTTTTTTACCGACGCACATTGAGACAAGCAAACTTTGGTGTCCAATTTACGCACACTTGAAATAATTACAGACGTTTTGACTACTATAGAAAAATTTGACGTTTTCTTTCATAAAGCCATAGGTCATAAGTACTTGATCTGCAGGTCAATAGCAAAGTCGAATTTCACACGACACCGCTGACTGTCACCAGTTTGAAGACGTACGTTAGTGTTTGGGTGGTTTTGTGTCTAGAATGTGTACCTATATGTGTGAGTATGGGTTACGCTTACGTACTTTTTGGATGGGTTTGCATGATTACGTATGTTTTGTGTTCATGTGTGTGAACATATGGATGTATGTATGTATGAGTGCATGATGAGGATTTCACGAGAGGATGAGTCATAAAGGCTCACAGATTAGCAAGGGGGAGGGGGGGGGGGGGAGGTGAGGCTCTGTCGAGGGGGGTCAAGTTGACAGATCGTGCCCAGTAAGGGCACGCTGAGTCAAACTTTGCTGTTTATGTCTTCCTGTTTGGCGGCTGACGCAATTTGTTCCCGGTTTGAGTTCCTTTCTAAGTGAACTTGTCATTCTTGTGTTAGCTGCACTTTCTTAGCTTCTTTTTCTCCTCGACCCTTTCCCTAAATCTGTCTGTCTCTTCACTTTACCCCCCCCCCCTCCCCCACCTCTCCCCCCTTCTCTCTCTCTGTGTGTGTCTTTTTAATTATATATATACGTAGCCGCTGAGTCTTAAAAAATTACGATTATCTCGGCTTTAAGTCCATACCTAGTTATGGTGAGAAGAACTTATGTAGGTAGAAATTTGGAATGTGGAAGTCATGCCCGGACAGCGGCGCCTCGGCCTGCTCCTCATCCGATTGCAAACTACCGGGGGTTCTTTAACGGGCGTAACTTAGGCGTAAACATGACACTTCGGAAATATATTCGCGCTTTTCCGAGAGGGCTAGATGTCGGGCTTCCCAATCCAAGAAGCCAATGGGGTCATTGAATCACTGAAAAAAAAACTGCAAATTCGAATATTTCCTTTCCCCCATGAAGGATTCGAATCCACGACACTTTCATCAAAAGCGGACTCCCAGCCATCCGATCACGTCATTTCCCTGATGGAAGTACATAAATACCTCCGAATATTATAAGAAAAAAAAAAAAAACCTGACATTTCAGGGAATAGTCTGTACCTGACACAGTTCCCTGCAGGGTACCACAAAAGGCACATCTGGACTGCTGTTGATGATGATGTTGCTAGGGACGCTGCTGTCTGCCCCCTCCTCCTCCACGGAGCCTGGCACACAGAAAGGCATGTAAGCCCCACACAGGAAGAAGCGCAGCTTGCGGGAACAGCCGCTGTCGACCAATGGCTGGAACTGTCTCATCTCCAGCTCGATCTCATCCATGTCGCCCTAGGGAGTAGAGCAAAACATTACGTTTTCTTGCTGATCCAAGTTTGTCTTTGAAATCAATGGATGGAGGGATGGGTGGATGAATGGATGAACATTATTGTTAAGGAAAAATTGTCTGATAGGAGGAAATATTTTTTATATTAATTCTGAGCGCTATTAGTCTGAATGCATTGTCTCTATAACTATCAGTGTGGGGGGGCGGGGGGTAGAATTAGTGATAATTGGTACGTCAGGACCAACTCGTGATGGAGAAAAGGGGACTGACGGCACGGCCATACCATCAGATTCACTGGCCTTGCTAGAACTGTCCTATAGGGAACAATAGCAGAAGAGAAGCGAAATTAGGGAGACAGGAGAAAAGATGGACCTGACAATATTCAGACTGAGAATAGGTCTAGGCGTGTGTGGAGATCCAGGCCCTAACCCACAGCTTCAAGAGACGGAGAAAACTGATAGATAGCTCTTTAGTTCAACGATCCCCAGGTGATTCCAGACGTAGCGAAAGGCTGAGAGGAAAAAGATGGGTTCAGGTAGAGTTGATAATGGGTAGGAATTATCTGCGGACTGCGATACCACCCAGCTAGTAGCCCAGGGGCGGGTGTACTTGTAGTTGAACCGTGAGCGTCTATGGACTTACCTGTAGGAACATGTTGGGCAGGGAGCCCTGTGAGAACGGAATGCCCCGGCACATTGGCAGGGTGTTGATCTTGCACAGGACATATTCCTTATTGCTTTTCTTCTTCGTCTCCCGCTTTGGTCGGATGCATTTTCTGGAAGACTTCGGCAGCAATCTCTGGCACCGGAACTTCCGGCTCCACCTCATGTTCTGCTGACGCATCTGCCGCTTACAGCGGACCTTGGCCTTGGTGCAAGTCTCCTTGCACGGATATTGGACTGGCTGGTCATCGCCCTCGCACCTGGGCAGGAAGAGGCCACACAGGAAGGTTCTCAAGTTGTCCGAGCAGCCGGCGTCGATGAAGGGCCACCAGGGCTGCATGGCCCAATAGACCTGAGCCTGGGTACTGTGGCCGAAAGAGTTGGGGAGTTTGGTTGTGTTGTAGGAAATTAACCCTTTGCACATGGGCACCTGGATGAGCTCGCATCTGCGGGCAGAGGCTGGACTTGTGTCCATTTTCTCACCGGCCACGATTGCAGTGAGCAGGAACAGTAAAAGCCCAGTGATGGCTACTATGGAATGACATCGGATCATCGTTGTTGGAGAGGTGAGACAGTTCACTGATCAGTCCGCACTGCAAGAATGTTTTTGAACAAGCTGTTTTAGAAGTTTTACCTTGTGATATTCCTTTTTTACTTTGTCTTGTCAAATGATCTCGGGATAGCTTTCACATATAAGTTGCAGTGTTTTCAGTCACGTAGAATCTATTTATCTGCGTATGGGAAGAAAATGCAGAAATCCTTTAAATTAGAGAAGTCAGGGGAATCTTTTTAAAAAATATAGGCTGTGTTCTAAAAAATCGTGTATTAGAGTGGTATCCGCCTAAGAACCCGGTCGTCGGGAGACCAAAAAAAAAGCGGGCTCTTAGGCGGACGGGTTCTTTGGTAGAGTGAAAAGTTACGCAACCCGTCTGACCACAGATTGTCTTCACTATTATGATTAATTGATCGTTACCGTTAGTTAAAGATTTATCTATGCGAATAAGCACATGTACAACCCTCTTCCTTGTGTGTATGTCATAATTAGATCTAGCAATTCCTGATCTTTTTTAGCGTATAATTACATCAGTATTGCCCAGCGTTTAAACGTCTAGTGAGGTTTCAAATAACGGAATCGTTGTCAAAAATATGAAATTGCTGTGCCTCCCTACGGACACGAGTGATTCAAGTGTTTACAGACCGATCAAAGTAGCAAAACAACTGAGCAGTCAACAGCCTAGACTTACTCCTCCTTATCCACAGAGCCAATCACGTGCTGTCCCACGTGTTGTCAAACAAAGAATGGTTACGGATTAGTCCACAATGTGGCCTGATTATTATGCAGTCACAATCAGCCATCATTTTCATTCCTTTGTCTACCTATTCTTTCCACTCCTGTCCCCATTTTACTGCACATCTAGCACTGTGCGTTTCTCTCAATTGGATAATATGATGTGGAGTTTTACCATATTAGGTACTCGCATGTCTTGGCCCGACACCGGGCTCGTAGGCGGATTTTTCATTTGGGAGCGGGTTCTTAGAGGGGTAAGTTATAGAGGAAAAATTCCGTTTCGCGGCAGAGGCGAGTTCTTAGGCGGACCAAGTTCTTAGGCGGAGACCACTGTATTCATTCAATGAAAGTCATTTTCAACAATCATTATTCTATAAAAGAAGAGATATTTAGCGCTTTAAGTAATGGCAACTAAATTCATTGCAACCCTCATCAGAGTTTGGCGCTTTCCTAGTGCTACGACAAATTCCTTTACCGGCCCACATTTCAGCACAAGATTTGAAAGTATCGGTATTGTTGTTGTCTGTCACCCGTTTTTGAAATGTGGTGAACATCTGAGAAATGTGATCACAAACCTACTGTAAAAGTAGGTTATATCACTTTGGTATCACATTTTTGTAGTGATAATTTAATCCCGATTGCCTGTTTTCGGCAGTTAAGATCAGACAAATGAAATTGGTTATTGGGCAGGGGTTGTTTGCTTTAAAAAAAAAAAAATTAAAATGATCATTAAATTTAGAAGTGGGGAAATTTAAGAAAATGCGCCGACGTATTTTTTCAGCTGTTTTTCCATTCTTTTGATATCCCTGTTAAAAACATTACACGTGTATGCAACATCGCAGAGTGAACAGGAAAGTGGGTCAACATGAGGGCGAAGACAACGGGACAATGTCGTCAAATTAACATTATGGTATCCGTTATGAAATGAGGTCACATAACTAGGTCACCAAATGGAGAAAAGATGAGGCGGATCTGGTTTTGTGGTTAGCTGTTGTATATTACTCGCAGCAGTGTCACCTGCTCTGTGTTACCTAACCAGAGCAAACAGCACCAGTCAGCCACCCCATCTAACCAGAAGGTAAATCGGCAGTTAAGATCAGACAAATGAAATTGGTTATTGGGCATGGGGTCGTTTGCTGTAAAAAAAAAGTGGTGCTAGCTTTTTTTCGTTACTGCTACGGAGCGGACTAACAATACACGTGTATTATGACACTCAGTTTGTTGTGGCCGTGTCCACGCCTTTCAGAACTGTGTACATTGGAAGCTCCAAAGCTTACGCACTGTCCAAGCAGAATTGTGTGCACTCATCATTTTCCATTACCGCAAGGACTACTGCAGTATAAATTGCTCAGAGATCACAATGCTCACTGTTGCATGACAAGGAACTGCTTACAGAAAGACAGCATTATCTTTTCTTCTGTCCTCGTAGACCTTATAGCTGTCCACCATCTTTAATTACTTCTCTCACTCAATAATGCAAAACTATACAACTTTAGAATTGCTCCTTGAATCGGTGCCGGGGTAGCGAATACGGTTGTATGTTATGATTTCGATAGCTGCCTACCGAAAATGTCCTCAATTCCTATTTCTGGTATAATTGGTTCTGGTATCGATTCTATACCACGACAACTGCTTTTTTTATAACAGAAATACAAACGAATGTTGCTGTGTTGATTTCGATCCAGCATCGCAATACCTTCAGTCACTATAGATTTCTTTCTTCAAACTTCACACTTTCCTTTGCATTTGACAAGCACAACGAATTACACATGAAATAAGAAGAAATAAAATCTTGCAAAAATTGTCATCTGTGCAAGAAATATTCTGTGGCACACCATTTACAAAATGCTGAACAAAAGATCCATACGAATAGAGGACGGCTTACCAATACTGAGTAAAATACACCTGCACTGAAGACTTGTCCTATCCCCAGTCCGTGTGCATGAGAAAGCTTTGAAGAAATGACATGATCTTCTCTGTGCACGCAAAGATGAAGGCTTGTTGCATTTCTATATATACTCACACACCCTCACACGGCTACAAGAGCTCTTGCTGAAGTGCACCATGGCGTCGTGAGGGAAATGGCAAACATAAACAATGCATCCACTTGGTGATGCCGAGCACTTGCATCTATAACATACACTCACACTTACATATGTACAAACATACTTTCACTCGCTTTTGTCTCCCGCTCTCTTGGCGTTTTTTATTCCACATTTTACATACCCACACTCACACACATACACATAAACAAACTCGGTCGTCTTCGTCTTTCTCACGATTGTGTGTGTGTGTGTGTGTGTGTGTGTGTGTGTGTGGGTGTGTGTTTATCGAAAAAAACTTACCGCTCGTCCAAACGCACATACAAACACATTTTACTCGCTCTTTCTCTCACAGCCGTTTCCCAAATAATTTACATCGATGTCTAAGACCAACACATACTCGTGGGGTAAAAATTTGTTTGGATTGTGGAAATCCCTTATTGTGAAGTGCTCGAGCAAGGAGTTGAGTTGGCTGTTTGTCAGTGTGTGAGTCCACAGGGCAAGGGGACCCGTCGGCGGTGAGTGAAAACGGTACTGAGATACACAAGCAAAACGTCCAAAAAGCGGAACTCATGTACACAGAATTCCAACGTCGGATGGTCAAACTTCTCTCTGATTTCTCAGCCTTTCTGCTCCTCCCCCCCCCCCCCCTCCCCCTCCTTTCCGGGGTGCTGCTCCTCTTCCCCGACCTTTCCTCCATGGGCTCGTTCTGAATCTTTTCGTTTTCGTAGAGTTGGTCGTGTGGTAGCGAGATCGGGTTTCAAATACTGGCGTCAGATATCGGGTCGGTACTGTATAAAGTGTCTGGCATTATCTTTCTTCTTGTTTTGTTTGTTGTATTTGTTACAAGAATGAGCTACGAACGAGTGACCCAGATTGTCTTAATCGTTCACGAGGCAGTGTAGCCCTCGATGTAGCCACAGAATCCGAGTAGTTTATCTGTCTCAGGTAACAACTCACACTGTTAGTTGTTAGCCAGAGAGCGAAGTACTGGGAGACTCCGGGCAACCTCTTTGTTTAACCCTAGAAGTATCAAGGGACCCGATCTGGTTGTAGAATGGCATGTCATCAGATTTCATATTTGAATTGGCCATTTTTTCCGCGACTTACCTTACTCCTTTGGCAAATTTGGCAAATTATGTTGTTTAAACAAAAACAAACAAACTAACAAACAAACAATAATAATAATAACAGTAATAATAAATATATAAATGAATAAAAATGTTCCGGTTACTTAAAAAGTATGTGGAGCAAAAATTATGAAAAAAGTTATCACAAAGAAAAACAAATATTTTAATCACAATGGATTTTTCAGAATTTTTCGTTTTCGCCAGAAAACAACAGAAAAAAAGTGATCATTTCCCTCTTTACAATGCCTGTCTTATATCCCATGTAGTTGGCAAAGGGATATACCTTGAGTTACATAATATTCTCGCAAAAATGTTACTGGTGTTGGTCTTTCGTCATCTAAGTCCGTCTATCGCGTGTGGCAAAATCCCCTGAATTCCAGTACTTTGTATTGGCGTTATTAGAGTTAAAAGTATTCCTACAATGGCTGGCCTTGAAGTTAGCCAGTGCACGGACAGTGATGGACCCAGTTCTCAGACAGTGATGAATGCCTAGGCGAAAATGGCTCACTTAACGTGCACAGTCGGAGGTGAGAACATGCACTCCATCATGCCTCGATACATACAATAGTCACCGCACGGCATGTTCCGTGAGTACTTCCATAAGTGCACACACTTTACCTGCCGCTGCTAGTGGTACACATGTAGTAGATAGATCGGTTATGAAGCTGACATTTAGACACATTATTACTGACTTTCATACACTTTTACATGTAGATATATGGACACGTAGACTCAG
>JBCEWB010096076.1:0-12293 GCA_039654565.1 Peronia peronii
TGTTGTCAATGATGTTATCTATCTATCTGTCTACCTGTCTATCTATCTATCTATCTATCTATCTATCTATCTATCTAGCTGTCTGTCTATCTATCTATCTATCTATCTATCTATCTATCTATCTATCTATCTATCTATCTATCTATCTGTGTCCGTCCGTCTGTGTCTGTCTGTCTGTTTATCGCTTTAGGGTTCCAACCTAACGCTTTCATTATCTGTCTTTCTGGACGAAGCAAAGGCGTTCTGCGGCTCAGTCAGTAATTTCATGCTGTCAACGACCCTCCTGTGACTTTTATGGGAAGCATTCGTGAGTGGCATAACTGTTTTGAACGGGAAAATAAAATACATAGCAAAAGTTCCTGACCCAAATCTCTGACAGGACGGAATAGTCTTTAAAAGAATCCGAAGGAGGGAATTGGGAAGAAGGATGACAGACCTGAGAGAAGTCCGCGAGTCTGAATCTATGGACGAAAGCATCAATGACCGCGCATGCGTGAAATGGACCAATCATCTGGTCTCCACAACGGTGCTTCCCCGGAGGTAGGTTGACGATAATCGGAAATCCCCGGTGACCTAGACACATTCATTATCCAATCAGAAATCACTTCCTCTCCATGTAGCGGAAATGCGAGGTTCTCTCCCTTGAAATTTATTGCCCCTCCTGAGTATCAGACATTTCCTCTCCAAAGCCGTTTTATGCAATCTGATTTCATTTTGAAAATTCCCAAAGATGAATAGCGGAAGACTATATGAGACTTCTCAAAAAATATTGTTATAAAGCAAGACAGATAAATCAGTTGGGTTCATACGCAGGCATGTAAAGACAAATATGAAGTAATCTCCCATGTAGGTATTGAAAACAATGCACATGAAGCCCTCAGAACGAAAGGTACCCGCGTCACACTCACAGATTTTGAGCGGGGATCGAGAAAGCCGAAATGAAAAAAAGAAAAAAAGTCAGTGAGATATTAACAACCAATTTATATGTAAGGTGCAGCATTCAAACAACATAAAATGTAGAACTTGAGTAATTAAAACCGCATACGATTTCATAAAAGAATACTTTTGCGAGATCAATTCTCTCAGAATAGAAAATTGAGTATTTTTTTCATTTTAGGGCCTTTCCTTTAAAATTGACGATAACAATAACACGAGAAGCAAATTCGTGAAGAGGAGTGGACGCCAAGGCCAGGAGACATCAACAATAAATGTTGATCATTTACTCGTCACTCATTCAGAGTATAACGGCGACAAACCAACAATTCCCAGGCAACTCCAGTCTTGAGACCTTTTCTTTTAATTTTTTGTATTTTTTGTCATTTACCCATGACACGAGTAATCATTTTTCCTCACATCTTTCGATTTTGTTATCGACAAAAATCCCACTGGAAGTTTTTAAAATCTTCTCCTCTTTCATATGTCACAAGGTGTGGAATATCCTTACTAATGAATACTTCTTCGCAACACGATTTTCCCTCTGTCCTGTGGGGCAACGTTTCAAAGGCCTACAGTGTGTTCCGAAAAAAATTACACATGGACATATAGCTGACAGTATTGATTGCTCCATAGCATGCGTATTAAATTTAAATGCCATGTGATTCTGCATCAAAGTAAATTGTTTAAGTCTTTACCTTGTCATTTATTTACACGTATTGTAGAATACTTTCTCCAACGCATACCTTCCTAGCAATATTATTTTCCCCAATTCCATTGGCAAATGTTCAAAACTCCACAGTGTCTCTTGAGAAAGAGACACAAAGACATAAAACTGATAATAAGAAGCTTGATGGCTCCATAGCATGTGTATTTATGTGTGATTTACTACAACAGTGATGTGATTTTGTAGCACAGGAAAGTAGCTCCCCAGCCTCACAGCAGACACAACACGGAGATAAGACAAACCAACGAGTACGCGCGGCGAAGCTCTCACGGTGTGCAAATCAGGTCATGAAATGTTGGCTAGAACTCGCTCTAAGTTTTGGCTGGTATAACTCTGAGCCTTGTAAATGAACCACTGCCAGCAAAAGTGATTTGACTCGACAATAATTTGGCAAAGTCGCTGCATTTAAGACAAGCAGATCAGACATTGTGTTCCTTCAGTGGCAGTAAAAGAATGGGGCTGTGAAAAAAAAGGAAGCTGAAATAGGTGAGGTTATCTTGACATTTTTTTTTTTAGAGCGCGGACTCAAGGCATGACAAAATAGGTTGTTAGCGGAGTGGAAAAATAATTACTTAAAGTTTTTCACTCAAGCGGTTTCCAAATTGCGTCAGACTGAAGCCTGCCTTTGGTCTCCAGCACACATCGCCAGAAGCATTCAGTTAGCTTTCCTTGCAGTGTATAATATCATGAAGAAACTTTGTCCTCGACAAAAGAAGGTGACAATGTTCGCAATTTGAATGGCTATTAAAGTCTTACATGAATCAACAGCCTTATATTATATGTCTGCGTACACATCATTATGACAATGTTCTAAAACCCGATACAGGTCTTCCTAAAGTGGGGGTAAAGTGAATCCCGCATTGTCAACACTTTCATCCCCTGGTCGATGGTTCGGGTTAAGGTTTCTACATAATGTAAGTCTTTAATCTTATCTTTGTTTACCTCGTCATCTCCTTTTGCTAGTTTGTTATTTTTTATGCTTGGCTTCATTTTGAAAGGAGCACGATTTTAAGGGGGAGGGGGGGGGGGGGAATGTTTATTTTATTTTTATTCTGCTTGTGTTGTTGCTGTCGTAATGTTTCTTTGGTTGTTTTTGTTGGCGTGTTTTGGTAACTTGATTTTGCAAAATTTCGTTTCAGTGATCTAGCTAATTTGATAGTGCACTGCAGTGATTCTTTTCTAGCTTAAGTTTGTTAAAATAAATGTGTAAACAACCCACGACATTCGTCAGGTACTTTTTCTTAAATTTATGTTGGAAAACAGAACATTGCTCTGCAACAAAAAGTATATGGAAACACGTTCGTGTTGATGGCTGGTTGAATTTATCGTCACGCTATGAAAACTTGTTTGCTGTTTGTATTTCTTCTTCTTTTTGTATATAAAATTAAAATATCTTCATTTGATATGACTTCTATTTCAGCGAGTTCCTGTTATAATTATTCTCCTATTATGCTAAGTTAGATGAGCTGGAGTCCATCACTTTCTACAGATTGTTGGAACTCCTGTAAATCATTATCGGGGTAACATCATCATCAGCATTATCATCATGCTGATTTGCTGTCTCTCCTATGTTATACGCCGTAGCTTGTTTGTCTGCAAAAACTCAATAATCTACGTTTTCATTCTACTTGGTTTGCCGCCCCCTCCCCTCCCCCTTTCCCAGCGAAATAAGAAAAAACTGCAATCATAAGTGATAAACTATTTATTAACATTATTATAACCGATTTCTGAAATTCCTAAAGAGCTAAAAGTGGGTAGACTTAATATCGATTCTGATCGCTTTCATTTCAAATTCATACTGATCACATAATCTCTGATCGTCGGGGGAAGTTGCCCTACATAATGTGGAATTCGTTTGTATACATGAATTGCAAAGATGCTGCTCTACGGTCAACTGAACATCGTGAACCAAGAATACCTCTCAAGAGAAACAAGAACATTTTGAAGGCCAATTTCAAATGATGCGATATTGACGTTACTTCCTGGGAAGATGTTGCCCTTGACAGAACACTCTGGAAGCAACAGTGTATTCAGAATTTATTTGTATTCAAGAGCAGCAGAACATGCGCCATCCAGATTAAGAAGGATTGGGGAAAACATGGCTCATCCTTGCAGGTCTCCATCCCGTGTAACATCTGTGGACAACGTTGTGCCTCAACAATTGGCCTTCATCCGTACGGGATAACCGATATCGGCAAATGACCTACCTGCCTTCTCATCCGTCGGAGATGACAGGCGAGTCCTACCATAATTCATAAATCCTAATCTATTTCTTTTACATCAGATATCGCACATTGTCGCCCTTTCATTAATCCACATTGCGATTGCTATAATGTTTGTATACGCTTTGTTCGCAGCACTGTTGAGTCAAACGGATATTAAACACAGAGGGACGATAGTTTCCCGGATAGATACCATCAGTTACACTTGAACAAATAAAAAAAAAGTACTTAACTTTGATGTTGAATAATTATCATTAAATTTTACCCTATAGCAATTCCCGCTGAACAGTGGTGCTACAGGGAAGGGCGTGTTTTTAATTGATCCATATGTTTGTTGTTGTTATTGTTATGTTGTTGTTATTTTTGTTATTGATGACGATGATGATGATGGTAATGATGATGAGATGGTGATAATAATGATGATGATGATGATGACGGTTGGAGGGGTGGAGGGGGGGATTATTGTTGCATGTTATTCATAATGCATGATCATTGCGACCAGGTGGTCAAAACAGCTCCAGAGATATTTTGTGACCAGTTTTTTTTTCCTTCTTCGACAAACAAAGTTGCATCGTGTGATTTATTGCGGTACATTGGAATAGATCTTGTGGATCAGTTCCACATTAGACTAAGTGGCTTCAGGGAGTTTTGATTAGGGTGAGATTTAGGGTTAGGGTCAGACACAGGTTTACGTTGAAGCTAGGATTAATCCGACTTGGGGTTAGGGTAAGAGTTAATTTGAAATTTGGTGTTAATACAAACACATTGGAACATTTCATTATAATATTTAGGCCACTAGTAGCGATAGACCATTGGAACTGTTTTGGCCACCTGGTAACAATAGTCTGTCCCAGTTTTAGTATAAACACCTGTTTACCATCGCTTGTTATCTTGAGATGGATCGTGAGCAACAGGGAACATGATATGTGAATTAATAATAATATATCCATTGTACATTTTATTGAGTGCGATACCATCTACAGTACTGTCGCTAACCGGACCAATAGGTTATTGCTTGCATTAAAACGGGTGATTACTGGGTGGTTGTGTTCTGAGGCCGTAGTGGTGGTGATGATGGGTTGTTGGTGTTTGTTATTATTCTTATTGTCGGTGTTACTGTTGTTCTTTTGTTGTTGTTGTTGTCGTTGTTGTTATCGTTATTATTATTTTGTTATAGTTGGGGGGGGGGGGGGAGGAGGAGGAGGGTGATGATTGTCGTTTGATCAACCAAAATGAAGACAAGCAGTTTGTATGATCAGAGAGCAACAATAAACCAAAAAAAAAAAAAAGACAACAAAAAAAGAAGGCTGTAAGCTGAGAGTTCGCCAGAAATTGACGGACTGTTCCGATATTCCTGACTTCGGAACAAGCCAGGACTAGTGTGTGACTGCCAAATTCATTGGCTTGATCTTTTGTTCCATTCGTGTATCACAATACATAGAATCGGTGGCTTGGCTGGCCTATTTCAAACTTGGCTCTCCAACCTGGTGACATGTTGGTCTTATGTTATGGGTGTCATTGTTGTTGTTGGTGTTGTTATTGTTGTTGTTGTTGCCGTCATCGTGTTATTGTTTACACTGCTGTTGTTGCTGTTGCTGTTGTTGATGTTGTCGTTGTTGCTGTTGTTCTTTAACTATTGCTATTACCACCTTTTTCATTGTTGTTGTTGACATCATGTAATCCTAAAGTGGTAAGATACTACTTTTTTGCTTTTTTTTTTTTTTTTATCTATCTTGTCAGAAAACTACAACTTTGAAGCAATGTCAAACAGGCATTATTGCACATTTAACACTAGAAGTGCCACGGGCGGACCAAGCTAAAAAATTCGGTCATCATATTTTGTAATTGAAATCTCATTCAGTATATATGTTAACAGTATACATGTAGTAGCAAAGTACCAATCCGAAACCAGCTTTAAGCCTACACTGTAATTTCTTTGATCTCGAATAAATGCCATCCTGGATACCTTGACAATCCAATGTTTTCTGCTGGCATTTTTAAGGTTGAATTGGCTGACAACAGTTGTTACAAGTTATAACATTAGAGTCCATTGCAAATCTCCGACCCTATAGAGCAATTATAATCCAATTGACAGTTTTTTTTTTCTTATTTTAATCAATTAAAGTAATTGACAATTTTTGGGTTCTTATCTGCTTAATCAATTGCGATCACCGACCTCACAGCAATTACAACCAAATTGACAGTTTTTCTCTCTTATCTTAATCAGACCTGATACAAATAAATTCATTTCATAAGGTAAATGTTAAAACTGGGTTAACCATGTTACTTTTTTCGCAGTCATCGAGATAGGCATCAATAAGAGTAAATTGGCGCAATTTCCTAACATTTACAATCTATAATATGGATTTAAAAATATTTTTTAGTATCGTCTTCATTACGTAGACAGATTTTATGAAAAAGATGCAGTGAGCAAAGCACGGTAAGATACCAGGCCTAATACAACGTTATGCCTTGCCTATGATGTGTATGATTCTTTGTATTGTATAGTTATTACAATTACAGAACAATGAAATTTGCACAATAGTTGTCATTAAAGGTAATTGTTACTGTTGGTGGTAACGTACATCAAATTAAACGAAAGTCTGACATTCCACTGAGCACTTCAAACCATAGACTAAATTCTGTGTGTGTGTGTGTGTGTGTGTGTGTGCGTGTGTGTGTAGTATGTGTGTATGTTAAGAAATTCGAATTTAATTGCAATTTTTAAGCATATTTTTTCCTTTAACTGGTCAGATAAAGACACGTAATGATTGTTATTTTCTTTCGTGCGCCGCAATACTCCATTTACATTTCATATTTTTTCTTTGTTGCCTTGGTGAATGGGCTCCAAAGTTTGGGGCTCCACATATTTATTAATTTTCAACATACTAATTTTTTTATATTTGCTTTTTTATTTTTAATATATTGAGTTAATTACCTATTGACAGTCTATGTCTTGTATTTCAAAACATGTCTTTAAAATCATAATGATAATGAAAGTGATCTAGTTGCCCTGTTCAAGATCCAGACGGGTTCAAATGTTGCTATTCTATAAATTTCGATCGTATTTGAGCATAGGATTATTTGTTTCTTTACATCACCGCATTGCCGACTGGCAGTCAGTATCTTCAAATTTAGAAACATGTGTAGCAAATGATGGTGAAAATGATATATATTGTTTTTGTTTTGTTTTGTTTCTAGGCATTAGTAATCGGTTGGCAGCTTTTATGATCTTTCAGGACATGCCAGTATTATAATGATGATAATAAGGATCCTTAAGGATGATAGACAACAACAGATGTTCCCGAACGACGTGGTATTAAAGCTTCCACATCAAGCTGTTAGTGATAGCTTTACTGGGACAGAACATGCACAGCTGACAGCGGATCTTCAATACGTGCGCTTTACAAAACTCTGCATGCCGTGTGAGCAGACATATACTGCTGGCATACATTATCTCGCTGTACTGCATTCAAAATGTCTAGATTATTCGCAATAGCAACAGTTGGTGAGCTTTACAAAATGACAGATTGAGCTGGCTATAATAAAATTGATAATAATAATAATAATAGAGAGCATTTATAGAACGATTATCCCCGTACACTAAAGGCTCTCAGCGCTTTGCAGATTTAAACTTATTATCACCCTGACATATCCAATGGATATATTCACAGACGTTTTCAGGTTCCTGGGAAGCATACAAGACTTTCATGACTGTATTACCTATACTTACATAAGCGATCATTGCCTAGTTAATGTAGCACAGAGTAATAAACCTAACTGCAATTATATATAAGAGTGTTGGGTACCTTCAGTTCACTAGTAAAGAACCCACGGCCTTCGTCTGAGATTTTTTAATTATCGGTCAAACCGATAATCTCTGTGACTCAAAGTGTATGGCAAGCGTTCGCACCTCGACGTTGGTATTTTGGATGATTATACTGAACGTTACTAGAAAAAGATAGAAACGTGTTTGTTGCTTTGGATGCGCTGGGAGCGGAAGAGGAAGAATAATGACATAGTGCGTCATTCTATCGAACGTACAATTCGAATCAAACGCCCTGGCGAATCTACTCTTCAGTTATTTTGGCCTTTTTAGAATAACGTCAAACATAACAATTTTTTTTTGGGGGGGGGGGTGGGATTGTGTAATACAGATACAGGTCCTTATGCAGCAATTTTATGTGTCAAATTTCAGGTGGATATATTCAGCAGTTGTCGAGTCCATAAGCCTTTTATAGGTTTTGTTGTCGATTTATGGTATAGAAACATGGAAGACTGAAGTTTATATTCTCACACAGTAGACGACACAGATAGGGTTCAATAACAGTGTTGGATCACAGCAAAAAGGGGGTGTTTTCTATAAATACATACAGACAAATGCAGCATATAATGGACTCTCATAAAACATACCCGCCAGTTTGTCGTTTGTCAAGAGAACTGGCGTTGTTAGATGTCTATATATGAAACAACAACTAGCATGATGCCGCTAAGTGATAACCATTAGTCGATTCATTATAAAAACAGGGATGATTTCATGAGAGGTTGTCCATATGAAGATGAAACATGGTATGAATGCAACCAGATGTGCACAAGAGATAGCAAATTAAAATGGAAATGATATTAAAAGTTGCTCTTATCTAAGTATAGCACACTTTTAGCGATGTTGTAAACTATTCCCGACTGTTTGATGTGTTCGGGTGCAATCGAATATGGTTCATATAGTCATCCCCGTGAAACTTGCACAGCAGTCGGTCCAACTTGTCATGGCCGCGATGATGGTAGAGGTTGCCCTGAATGGCTATATCTAAAATTATAATGTTCTTAATTGGTTTTGATGCAGTGGAAACAGAATGGCAGCATTAAACTTCAATATTGAAACCTTCCCTTAAGTTTTTCCATTAGTGAAAGAGAATACTTCTACAACTTTTTCCTTCTTTACTTCTAATAAATCGTTGACGTGAACATTTTACTATGTCTAGAATAGGTTGTAAATCGAATATTGTTAAAATAATGACTGTTAATATTGACGTGTAATGAAACTATAAATATGATTATTATAAAAGTGTATCAGTGACTTATCACTTTGTATGAATCTATAGTTTGAGCTGTTAAATACCATCTGTAGCCCAGGTATTTTCAATTATTGGTTATTAGAACGATATCCATGGACGTAAGAGATATACTTGGAGATATCAACTCGCACGTAGATCTACAGAGTTTCGAATGTGGCTACGTAATGAGGCACACCGAAAGATAACCTAGAAATGGCAACTGACAAAAAGAGTTGATCTAGAATAAGAACATTGAACTTTGAAACAGCTCAAATCATAATAGATAAGGACATGGTGGATAAAGTTGGCATATCTCCCTAGAACCCAAGTAATACAAAAAGAGACGTGACTTAGGACCCGTTAACTTGATAATGAACCATATTACTGATAGAATAAGGTATCTGGATAAGAGAAGAACTTGTGAAATTCGTTTCTATATAGGGAGCTATACAGAATATTTATAGATATAAAATGCAATGTTAACCCATTCTCTATATAGAAGTGTATCATTTTGCAAACATGGGCCATTGAGGAATACCCTAGGTCATAATGCTCATGTTCAAACTATAACCTTATCAACCATGGCATCGATCACCTCAGGTTTTGACTGGTAAAACCATGTAGAAAATATCACATATGCTAATGTGTAGTATCAAAAAAAAAGAATTTATAAACACTAGGCCTTCATGAGATTACAAAGATTCAAACTCACATGTGAGTTTAATCATAAAGATTACCTTTGAAGTTGTTAGCTACCATATGTTACACATTGTATCCCGAATGCTAAGTAATAAAATAAAATTAAAAAATATTACACAAAAAATAAGTTACTGTAGCTGGTTTTGTTGATGTATGGAGAGTTGTTACAAAGTTTCATTGCTTCTGTTTGCTGTTGTTTTCCCTGCACTGGTGATGTAATTCAATATGTAATATATAACTCTGCTTCTGTTATTGGCAAGTAGAGATGGATCAGAACTCCATGCACTTGGCTGATAATTATCTTGTTCTAAATTTCCCGATGCCGACGTGATGGTGGTGCACAGGTCGTTTGTCGGATTTGTCTCGCGGCTAGTCAGAATGAGAGGAAAGTCATGGATCTGAACAGAGAAACCTGAGGTTGAATGTGATGAAGGTGGTCTGATAGCGATATTTTTATATTACCGAAATTGAAAGAATATCCATCTCTGAATATAAAAAATATATTTCTCTTACATACTTTTATCTAGATCTATCAGATATCTGGTCTGATATCAGTAATTTTTATATTGGAGAATTGAATATTGCTCTTATGGGTATATTATATCAGAACGTTATTAGATGAATATTTAGATGTATATGCTAAACTGTTCATTTTTGCCAGTATTCAGTGTGGAGGGTTCATCCATTGTTTCTTCAATTTACAATATCTCTGCCTACGTTCATGCTAGCTCAAAACTTTTTTTTTTTTTTGGACCACATGAAGGTCTGTGAATTTTGGTTTTAGGTGACAGTAATAACTCAGGTTGGTGGAAACTCGACATACGACTCATTTTAACTCGCTGCGAGACATAAAATTAAGTTATCATGTCATGATGGCAACATTTCGGCCTGTTTGCTAAGGCTGAGGGCTGATAGCTACACCTCTGAAGTTTTGACACAGGTTGCATGCCTTTATTGCTTCCTTCTCTGTGAAAAGGTCGATTTGACCAAAATGTTTTGAGTGATAACGTTGAGGAATACACTGCTCTGTGAAGCTATTAACCCTTTCCGTGGCAAGATGATCTTAGAGAATCCAAACGTTTTAAAGAATTCCAGCCATAGCGAGCAAAAGTAAAAACAACAACAACAACAAAAGATGCAACTGCATTGCCATAGATATGACTTCTGAGTGATGCACACATAGATCATACAGAAATCATGCAGAAACCATATACAGAGATCGTACAGAGATCCAAAATGATCCATTGAGGAAGTGTGTTATGCATACAGTATAGATCTAATGGGTTGTCATCTTTATTCGCTATTATTATCTTCAGTATCTAGTGCCCAATAGCAGCAGCACCTTAGTCTTGCCAGCAAAACTATTGAACTATTTCACTGATAAACACGTTCTATATACGTCTTTCAACCTCCTAGTGGAGTTTATCTCGTGATATACACGTTTTATTTTCATTATAAGCGCAAAAATTCTAATCCCAGAGTGCCATTCATGTAAGAATTCATCATTGCCTCTATTCGACAAAAACCTACAGTTGGCTAAAAAAAAAACAACAACAAAAAAAAAACAAAGAAACAAAATATCTCATGATGGAGAAATTCTTTTTCATAATGGCAAATAAATATACACAAAAATTCTTCAAACATTAAAGATAATACGGTAAGATGCTACAAATTTTGTTTACAATCTGATTCAGTGAGCGAACAATTACGAAGCTGCTTGAAGAAATGTTGGATTTTGCTTTAAAATTTATTGGGTAACAGTTATCAAAACGGAAAATAATCATCTCCATCCTTTCCTGTCCTTCGTATAACTTGCTAAAGAGATAGCCCCTATATATAGACATTATCCTGTAAAAGTATAGTTTTAGTGATTGTGTCAGTCCTTTTCTTTTATTTGTCTCAGCAGAGCAGTACCCATACACTGTTTCGTTATTACCATATTTTGACTATTTTGATAGCCTACCATGGGCAATTTTATAAATAAAGATCTCGTAATTTGCTAATGTTAAATGCTGTATTGCCTCATTCATTTTCCAGTTTACCAGCAGTATGGGAACCCGTGAGTCAGTTTTACCATTTCGTGACTTGCCTGAAAAGACATAATGGATGTTGGTGACTTAGACTAAAATTGGTTATTAACTTGAATGTGTCTCCTTCCTTGTTCTTTTACTCCTCCGTTCTGTGATGGGGAAGATTAACACTGGAACAGGTTATTAACCGACTTCCCCTGTATTCATTACTTATGCTCTTTTACTCTTTTTCTGTAAGATCCTTCGTTCCATCATCATATTCTTCTGGATTCCTTTACAGAAATGGACCCCTATTTCTCTAAGTTTATGAGTGCTCTTGCAGGAATTTGTGTGCCACACTCACGTGATTTATGATTCATAACTGATCTGATTCCCACAATTTCCACGAATGTTCTGGATTTGTAACGGTTTTTTTTTCTGCAGCTTCACCCTTTGGTGGGACGAGAGTTGTCTCGTATTTAATTAGCATCTCTTGGGAGAGGATGGCGTGCAACAATAGGAGGCTGCATTGTATAGAGATTTAAGGCAAGGAATCATAAATCTGTCGGATAGATAGATAGATAAATAGATAGATAGATAGATAGATAGATAGATAGATAGACAGACAGACAGACAGACAGACAGACAG
>JBCEWB010096087.1:0-12293 GCA_039654565.1 Peronia peronii
TATCTATCTATCTATCTATCTATCTATCTATCTATCTATCTATCTATCTATCTATCTATCTTTCTTTCTTTCTTTCTACCTGTCTGTCTGTCTGTCTGTCTGTATCTCTGTCCGTCCGTCTGTATGTCTGTCTTAAACTATCTATCTAGCGACTTAAATGTCTATGTGTTTGTGATTTTTGATGGGTTTACAAAATAATGTGCCCAGACAGAAAGTTATATTTCAAATGAAGTAGTGACTATATATTTGTGGCAGCACAGTGAAACAACATCTCTGTCCTCTCTGCGGGCGCTGTTTTGCTCTGTCTCCCTCCTCCCCCTCCCTCTCTCTCTCTCTCTCTCTACCACAATATTTATAACATCCACAATCCATATCAAATACAATACAGCAGCAGCCGCGAAACACCGACAATAACAACATTAACAATAATATAATTAAAATCACCAACAATATTCAACAATCACATGAACAACAATAACCACGACGGCATTTACAATAAAAATAACAATGACATCATCATCATCAATAGCAACAATAATATCAGAAGCAGCAAACAAAAGGACAAGAAGAATAAATACTGACGATGATCACGACGATAACAGTTAACAACAAAAAACCTACGTGTTGATTAGCATGTACAGGTATTTTAAAATATACAAGACAAACATAAACAAGTGAAGATTTATTCTCATTCTTCAAAAACAGAAACAAAAATCTTGAATTTAAAAGACAACTAATCAAAGACAAACAATGAGCAAGCACTCATCTGGCTTCAATATAAGTGTATCGCTATGAATCATCTTCGGAAAGGCCATTACCCAAATATTTGGGTGGTTCTTTTTTTCCGCTTATGGTATAACTATTTAAAAAGGAAAAAGTTTGCAAAGACCAACAACAAAAAGTAGCACGGGGATCCCAGCACACAGCTACCCTCCATTCCCACAGGCCAGTGTGCAGTTTGAGTATGTGGTTGCAAGGGCACTTTTCCCATGACATGGCCGACCCCGAGCTAGCGCCCCTCAGAATCTAAGGAAACTTTCTTTCTTTTCTTTTTCTTTTTTTTTTTTTAAGCCTTTCAGTCCTAAGAAAGTAGGATTATCTCGGCGTTAAGAGGTTGCCTGTATTTGCTATGAATTTTTGTGGGTAGACATTTGGAATTTGGAAATTTTGCCCGGACAGCGGCACACAGCCTACTCTTTCATCGATTTTGAACAAGTGCGTACCTATATACGGGACCTCCGAAATATATTCCCCCTTATCCGAGAAGGCTACACGTCGGGCTTCCCCATCCACAGGAAGCCAGGGGAACGTTGAGTCATTGAAAAAATGGGGATTTTCGATCTTAGTGTCCTTCCATCCCCCGATGCAGGATCCGCGAGCTGATCCCGGCCTGTTTTCTCCATGAGCAGACGCCAAACCACAGAGCCACTCCTCTAAGAAAATAGGTTCTAGTCCGTATGTTTTATCGGGCCTGCCTCCGACCAAATTTCACCCCGACTCCTTAATCCCTCAACAGGCCGTGTGAGGGGAGGAAACCCACTAGACCCCAGGCTGTGTTACAGGCTGGACAGGGCGATGTCAATCGTGTGAATACCTTGGCCACGCCGGACCTCCACGCTTCATGGGAAGAGAAGCCAGTAACCAACCGGGTTTCCCCAAAGTGGCTTTTATGACTATGATACGATATTTGACACTTCAGTCCCTTTTCGGCGTGCCTCACAGGGCTGTCCCATATCGGGATACATGTACTTATAGAACGGAAATGTTTTGCAGCAATTTTCCTGCCACTGCAGCATAATGGTGTTGAAATAATATGAATAAGTGCAAGTATCAAATACTGTGTTGGACAAATTCTGTTATGATTAATCTCATTTCATTCAATGCGTCTTGCTGCATATTTTCATGATTCCGAAATTCTAATGCTATACAGCCGAGTATTTAATTACCAATTATGTATAAAATGTTACACTGAGTTCACTATGCGCTCCCTTTTTGGACAGTTCACATAACTATGTATCGAGTCAATGCTTGATAATCGCTCAAATTCCTCTACATTTCAAACATAACTGACGTATTCCAGCAGATGAGAATCTCATTTAAACACGCATCGAATAAGAATAGCAGTACAATGGCGTCAATAATAAGGTGAACTGATTTCAGTCCGCGATTTCATAGACATATGCAAGTTGAACATGTCAGTCAGAGACTGTGTGTGTTGTAGGAAAGAAGATTGCACTAGAAAAGTCCAAGTTTGAAGATGTATAAATTATATCTTTTTATAAATGAAGCTAACTGTTGGCTTTTGTTAAAGATCTGTCTCTGCACACAGCAGTGAAGTTTAGCAAAGAGTTTTAGAACTCAGCAGAGCTGAAAGGTTACCGGTGAAACATTCTCTGGCTGGTGAAAGAAAGGAAATTGACAATATCTAATAATGACCGGGAATTTTAAATGGACAAACATAGCACTTTCAACAATAGAAAACGTACCCTGCCATGACATACAATATTCTGTGGTTCGATTAGACAAGCACAAAAACTGCACACTCTGATAATGGCGAAAAAGTAAATGGGAGAAAAAGAAGCTTTATGGAAGACAATGCACGGACTCGAGGAAGATTTAAAATATGCAACATTCTATGACTGGATTACCCTACATGTAGCAGGGAAAGGATACGCTCTCTATAAAGGCGGAGAGATAATTGGAAAAATGAAAGAAGCTCATCGGAAGACAGAAGACTGGGATACCAGACAGATCTGTTAAACATTCGAAATAGAGACATTGTAGCGCAATAGTTAAATAGCAACAGTAGAGCTCGTGTGTTAGTGTACGAATAGTGACATTTGATTCCAAATGACAAGACATATAATGATGAGGTCTGTTTCTGTGTCCTTCCTTTAATTTCTTTCTTCCATCCTCTTTTCCTCCCTTCCTGCTCTGCTTGACCTCTGTTTACACTTCAGTGGAGCCTTGTCCTCGAAATCCCTCACTAGAAATTTTTTGTCCCCAACTTAAAATCACAGGTTTCCTAGAACATCATCTGCCTGTCTCTCAGAATTGACTATTTTGATGACTTATACCATGGTTTCAGTTTCTTTACTGAGCTGTCGACCCCGTGATTGCTGACAAAAGCTTCTTTCTCCTATTGCATTTCAATTCTTGCTCTCTGCAGGGCTTGGAGGTTGACCTGCCTATTGCTGCTTCAAAATTGCCGATATGTGCGATGCCTCTGATATCAGCCAAGTATGGTACATGTATTGCAGTACCTTGTTGATCACAAGAAGAAAGTCGTCTGGCTTGATGGTTTCCATCACAACTGTTGGTCTCTCATAAGTTGGTGACGATGTCTAATGGTGTAACATGCAGGAATATGTTTGTTGTAGCCTTTGAAGTTTGGGCTGCTGCATCAGAAAAGAACTTCCAGAAATGATGGTTGGTGCCTGATGCGGTGTGGTAGTTTGGAGAGCAGTGATGGCTTTCAAAAGAATTAGGTCTTCTTCATGTGTGATTCGTAACAAGAACATCAACAGATTCTTCTGTGTCATCGAAATATACGTCTGTATCTGAGATTGATATGTCATTCGCATTTAATACTTTTTGTTGATTTTTACTTCTTTTTTCCCCCAGACTGTTTAGTCAAAGTAATTGATAGCTCTACAAAGTGTGTTCTTTATTAAGAGTAAGATGCTTTATTTGAAGGTTTAAATAATTTTCACTTTTCTTATGGTATAAAATAATACCGTAAATCGTCATTCCTCAAAGCAAATCAAAATCTTTTTTAATTTTTCGATATAAAATTTTAGTCGTATGAAACGCGAAATATTTTTCTTAAATAATGCATTAAAAGAAAAGAAAAGAAAAGTAAGCCGTATGAGCTAATCAAGTTACCGGTACATCAACAATAACCATATTCATATTTTACATTATTCGAGACAAACAGAGACATGCTAATGGATCTAACAAGGCCTACTCTGGCAGCAATCCATCCGCTGGAATTGTTGCTGCTATCAATCATATGGGATATTTAGTAAAGGTATGGAAGGGAAGGGGGAGAGGCGACAGGGAGAAAGGCGCAGTACCTGCAAAGGGAAAAGGAAGAGCCGCGGGAGGAAAGAGGTGACTGAACTTTTGCACTAGACCTAATTAGCCGACAAATTCCACCAATATCAGAAAGCCATTTCAAAATTCAAATAAAGACATTAGGCCTATAGGCTTACCATTGTGATAGGAATGAAAATTCAACTGAATTTCCCCAATTTGAAACAGCATCTCCGGAGAATTGAGAGGTGAAAAGAAAAATGACAGAAAGAAAGAAAGAACGAAAGAAAGAGCAAAGAAAGAAAGAAAGAGAAAGAAGGCATGCAAGGAAGCACGAAAGAAAATAAGAACAGAAAAAAAAAAGCTAAGAAAAGTAGCAAACAATGGAGATATTTGACATAAAGTATTTCTAATTTATAATGCATCTTGAATTTGTTACAGCTAACTTGAATTCAATTGCTGAAATTATGCCAATTTCTATCCACGAATACCGAGCAAATTACTCCAACCAAAGCGGCACCAATATAGGCTTAAACTGTATATCTATTGGAGTGATCGGGCCTACAACGTGATTGTGTAGACTATGAATTGGGGACCATTTAGCTACCGTAAATATTGGCATAACTGGTTATTGTTGCCTAGTCCGTACACAGGTTGCTCTGAACATTGTTTTTGTGATGAAGGCGTCAGGCACAAGATAAAGCAACCTCATGTCTAACATGAAAGAATTATTTGCAGCGAGTGCAACAGTTGAGATAAACAGTTTGTTTTGTTTCTATAATACCGATTAATGTTTTTATGTCATGAACGCACGATGATTCTTCACTGCTGGGTACAAAGGAAGTAACCGATAAAGGTTAGGATTTGTCGTCAGGAATTCGAGATCGAGTTACAGGTGCCGAACTACTGTAAACCACAGATCTATCTGCATCGAAATGGATCCCTTGTACTTGGCATATAGTTATTTTCGGCGGCGCAAGTTTAAAGAGAGTGTGGATATTTGTTCTAAAATTCTGGAAAAGAATCCATATGATCAGGTAAGCTGAGAGAATTGATTACTACAGTCGTTGTCATAGACGCCATTGATAGATCTAGATCAGTTTTACCTATCAATATTAAGATGTAGATCTAGATCTAGGTATATCACAATTCAACGTAAAGGAATTGCTGTAGCATATATCTTTCATATTGTTAGATGTTTATATTTAATTCTGAAGGCCACACGCCTTGTTTTCTACCTTTTTTCCCTCCTCCCCTTCCATTTCTTCTCATACCCGTCTTTTTCATTGCAGTTTCATTCAACTTGTGAGTAAGTGGAAATGGGATATGAGTTCAGTTAAATGTTGTTGCATATTGAACGCTGTATGAAAATGAATGTAAATGACTCTCATGGAAACAGTAGAAATAATATTTGTTTCAAGCATGGTATTTTGTCTAGGCTTTATGACATTGTGATTGATTAGGGATGAGACCTGATTCAGTCATCTATTTTACTGCCAGAACTCTTGAGTATTCATTTGCCTCTTCTGTGTTAAAATGAATAATGAATAAGTTGCAGATACTTTTTTTAACGTTTGCTTACATCAAGTATTCATATTGTCACAGATTCCTACTACTGCCATACAAACCTTTGTGTTCTCATGATGCAAGATGTAAATAACCACATCTAGAGTTTGAAAGAATTTATCAAACTTCTATTTCATATCCTGGCACTTGACATAGTATTACACTGAACACAGTAAAACCTGGCACAACACGGATGTCTGTTGCAAGTTTCCACATTATACTTCAGCTTTAAGTGCACCGATAATTTGTTTTCTCTTATCTGGAAAGGCTGCATGGCATTTGAAAACTCGAGCACTAACCAGCCAAGTGTATGTAGATGAGGTTGAAGTTGATGAAGAAGGAATAGCGGAGATTCTCATGGATGACAATGTGATCGCAAATATTGCTCGTCCTGGCACCTCGCTCAGAAAACCTGGCACTGCCCAGAGTGGACCAAGCCAAGGAGTCAGGTAAACAGATGTATTCTGTGGCTTTTACCAACAGTGTTCCACAACATATTATAAAATGAAATATAAATCTTTTCTTTTTTATTCTTGTCACTTTTTTACTTCATTCTGGTTTGTGGAAAGAGGTTGCCATCTCACTGTATGTTGTTTAATGCATTCTTCCGATAGTCTATTTTTCTTTCATCCAAGAAATAGGAATGATGAATATTTCATTTTAGAGCACTTGCATATATCCATATATAGTTTGTGTATTTTGATTCCCTTCAACCTGTTAATATGCTTATAAATTCTGAACAGGTATTGTCTATAAGATGGAGTATTCTCCGAGGTCATATGTATTTTATCCACCAGTTGGCACAAATGAAGGTTACAAGTCAATGTTTGCACTTAACTCTTATGTATCAGATGAGGTATCATTCGATTAATGGCAGATAGGAAGGGTTCAAACCAGTGTTCTGAAAATATCAAGAATTGATGTTATTAGAATTGTCTGAGTTGATATCAGTAACAATATCTATTGTCTCAGACCTACAACTCAAGGAGGTCGACCACTGTCTGGCTTTGTACGTCCAGGCACCCAGTCTGGTCGACCTGGTACAATGGAGCAAGCCATCCGGACACCACGTACAGCCCACACAGCCAGGCCAGTGACAAGTGCTTCAGGCAGATTTGTCAGGCTGGGAACGGTGAGTGCATTCTTACCTTGTACCATTCACAGTGAAATGAATAGACACTAGTTTTATAATTCTGTTTGATTCGGAAAAAGGGGAAACCGGTTTGAGTTAGCTGACAAATCGAGTATTCTGTCATAACTTCTGCCATAGAACAATCCTTGCAAGGTTGAGTTCTCTGTTATGAGAAGTGATGATGGTCTGACTTTAAAAAAAAAGAACATACATGTACACATAACAACAAAAAAGGACACATACTTTACTAGAAACATTCTGAAGCCAATTTCAACATTTTATGATGATATAGGATGTATAGTTATTCTAGAAAAGCGTTATAATTTTTCTTATATATTTCAAGATAAATAATATATAAAATGAGGCAATGCCATAAGTCTGAATGGTTAGTACTTCTGTAACATTCCATTACTCTTTCCAGGATGTACGATATGGGCCAAAGATTTTAGTAGTCTGCTTAATTTTGAGACAATCTTACCACTGCATTCTATTATTCATCTTTATAAGTATAATGTCCTGTCAGTTACATACAAGCATGAATCGTCACATCTCATATTCTTCTTGCATAGCTTGTCTGTTGCCAGTATCTTGGCAGTTATGCCTGACATCTTTGATTAGTGTAAATACTATAACAATACTTTCAATGTCTTGCCAGGCCTCAATGCTCTCAACACCAGATGGACCTTTCATCAACATAGCTAGACTGAATTTTGGGAAATATGCAGCAAGACCTAATCTGGCCAAAGGCCTCTTTGAGTACATCTTTCACCATGAAAATGATGTGCGCAATGTAGGTAACTCCATTGACATAAATAATTGAAATATTTTCTTGATAAAGCATAGTAGAAGTATGTTAAATTTGATATCATTAGTGCACTTTTTCAAAAAGCACAAAATGAAGTTGTCTACGTATGAATCCAAAAGCAGTGTGTTGTAATAGTTGTATTGGAATCTGACTTGTTTTTAGGGCACCAGAGTCAATAGAGAATTTATCATCAAATCATCTTTATTATTTTGAGATGTTTTCTTTTCTTTTCTGTTCATCCGAAGTTACTCATTATTATTTTGTTTGTTTTAAGGGAATAGATAGAGGGAAGATAGTTAAAATGAAATGATCACAAAGCCACTAACAGAATAGGGGCTGTTCATGAAATTTCAATGTTTATCTCAAAGAGTAAAACATAACTTGTTTCACTGCAAAATGTAGAGCTCAGATATTGTATATAACAATTTTTTTTTTTTTTAAGAATGGTGTGAGTAACCATAAAATATATTAAAACTATGAAAAATCTTGTGCATGGCTAACATTAAAAAAAAGGGAGGGCAGAGACTATGCAAGCTGAGCCATATGTGACTAAAAATTGGTATATCTTTTATGCAAGGAAGGTTCCATCCTTAACATTTAAAGAATGACAGAGGCACAAAAAGTATGGAAATCCCTCAAGCTTGTCTGCTAATGGCAGCTCTGTATGCAGTTCATAGAGTCTCCTGGTTAAAAACTTCAATTTATTTGTTGGTGTTGGTCATTATGCTCTTGGATATTGAATAATTATATTTTCTGCATTAAGGCACTGGAGTTGGCTGCCTTGGCCACAGAGGCAAGTCAGTTCACGGACTGGTGGTGGAAAGTGGCCCTGGCCAAATGTTACTACAGGTAAGCAATCCCTCCTTTCCTACTGAAGCAACGTCACAGGCATTGTAATTGGCTGCTTAAAGTGATTTCAACATTCAGCACTTTAGTACCACAACTTTTCTGGAAAGTATCTAGGAATATTTTGTACCTGGTTTGATAATCTTGGACTCTGTCCTGAACAGATAAAACCATACAACCCATAGATGCTGCCATCCATTACAATCTCATGATATCATGCAAAGTTTTATTCTACCATCACTACTACTTCTGTGTCTCTTTTCGTCTATGCAGTGGATAGAAACAAATCTGTATTCTGCATTGATATGTTTGTTGCAAGGATTTGTATTGGCTATTCCGTCTTGCTTTTGTGGCACCTTACATGACTGACTCTAATGATGTTTGATAAGCACTGCCTATTACAATATATGCAAATGAAGGCTTTGCAATAAGTGCTTATATGAATTTTCCATTAATTTTTTTTAATGCCATTTTCTTTACAGACTGGGAATGTACCGAGATGCAGAGAAACAGTTGCGCTCTGCCCTGAAGACTGATGAAGTCATTGATGCTTATCTCCATTTGGCCAAGGTGTACTGCAGACTGGATCAGCCACTGGCAGCAGTGGAGGTGTACAAACAGGCACTCAATCAATTCCCAGGGGAAACAACATTGCTTACGGGCATAGCCAGGATTCATGAAGTGAGTAAGGCCAAGTTATTCAGAGATTCATACATAACTCAATGAATGACAGAACAAGATTTATAGTGTCCTCAATCCTCATTGGTTTTTCTTTCACTGATATGTTTGTAATCAGGTGAAAGAAGTGAGTCTGATGTCAAAGAAGACTTTTCATGAAACTGAATTTTTTTAACTGTGAGATAACAAGAGTGAAATTTGAGCATGAATATCAAAGGGGACTTTGTTTAGAAATTGGATTTTATTGACTGTGAGATAACAGGAATTAACTTTAAGCATGAATGTCTTGGTAAGAAAAAGTTGTTGCTAAAAACTACTCCCACCAGAGAAAGGTGCACTTATTTCTCTTTCCATTGACATCGATACCAGCAACTCTCAGCATGAAAAATTGGAATCTGACAGTTCATCTCCTTGCACACAATATACACTTGGAATCTTACTAGTCAAGGATGCTTGATATGTGTGGCTGTCTTCTCTCACTATCTCTTAATGCTCTTGATCTACTTTAAATCTTATCTCTTGTCTTTACATAATACTGAAAAATTCATAATGTTCTGTTTTCTCTCAGTTCTCTCTTCTAAAGTCATAAACGCTGAATATTACAGAATACTTTCTGGTTGTTGAAATCCAGTATAGTGAAGCGTTGCATGAAATTGAAAATACTCATACAAACATCTGTTTCATTTGTGTTACTGTTGATTTCTCTTGCAGGGTATAGATAAAATGGATGAAGCAGTGAAGTTTTACAAGGATGTCCTGAAGTATGACAGCATGCATGTGGAGGCCATTGCCTGTATAGCCACAAATCATTTCTACTCAGACCAGCCAGAGATAGCTCTCAAGTTTTACAGGTAAGTTTATCAATGTGAAAAGATATGTAAAGTAAGTTGAGCAGTCATCAAACAAAGAGATAGAGCTGTTAAAGAATTGTTCATTATTCAAGCATCAGATATCATAAGGAAAGTTAGTCCACTAGTCCATTGCCTGAATGCTGGCAGAATATGACAGTTTGATGTGTATAGATGGGTCCACAACAATCATAGATGTATTGCAAATGAAAGTGGTCTGCATTCAGAAATCTGTCACAGAGAGAGAAATCAAGAAATAGAAATGTAATCAGGTCACATCACTATGTGTTAAAATGTCTCCAGTGATAATATGAGTAAGTTTTTTGCCAAAGCTTTATACTCATTCTTTCAGAATTGTAGAGGGAAATCACAGCACAGAAAGAAACAACATTATAGCAGGAATAAAGTAAAAGAACAAATTTTCTCTTAAACTGAGAAGGATTACATAGTCACATCCTGATTGACCTGTTTTTCTTTCTTCCCACAAGACGTTTACTGCAGATGGGTGTGTACAATGCAGAACTTTTCAACAACTTAGGACTTTGTTGCTTCTACGCCCAGCAATATGACATGACTTTGACTTGTTTTGAACGAGCTTTGTCACTGGCAGATGATGATGTGGTACTGGGAGATGTGTGGTTTAATATTGGCCATGTGGCACTGGTGAGTTGATTTTGATTTGATATTGCCTGCTTCAAACATACATGCCAAACATTTGGGAGGGAAAGTTTATTGCCCTCCCCTCTCCTCCATGTTCCCCAATGGAGACCCAGAGTATATAATTTATGCTCCCACCTTCAGACAGTGAAAGCCAGCCATCGGTGGGACGTCTCCCATGGAATGCCATCCTCGACGTTCCAGGAGTGACATCTTTTCTCTCTCTCATTGCTTCTGTCTTCTGTCCCACTCTCTTTCCTCTCTTCTTCTTGACGTGTAAATGTTTTATACTGTGTTTGGCACAATATAGCCATGATTGTGCTGATATGTCATTAAACCCCAACACAAACGAACAAACAATCTTCCCCACGTATTCCCCTCCTCTCTCCTCCATGTACGTCCACAGAGACACATCAGTCAATCTAATAATTTTTTGAGGGGTAGAGTTGAATTTTTTTTAAGGGGGGGGGTGTCCCGGAGGTGATTTTTTTTTATTATTAAAGATAGACTATTTTAACCTTTTCCATCGAATATGGCATGTCCAAATTAGAGGAAAACAGTGAAAAAAAATAGACTTTTTTGCCGCCATATTGGATTTTGACGTGTCTAAATTGACTAATTTTAAAATCTATGTCCTCCCTCAAATTTCCATGGAAATTGATAAAACTTGGTGAACTTATTGTTTGATATAATATCTAAAAAGTTCAATATTTTCAGCCCTCCCTGTGAAATACAAAATTTTCTAGAAATTTTTGAAAATGCCATGTAACAAAAAATCAAATTTCGCCGTTTTTTCATACTAAAAACCCTATTTTTCTCTAAAACTTACCAACCAAATGGGCTGCGCATACGTACCTGTTTTAGTTTTGTTATGAAAATGATCTGTACCAAATTTGGTTAGAATCGGTTTCGAAACAAAAAAGTAGAGAGCAAAAAACTGTGAAAAAAACGGGTTTTGAGAAAAACGTGTTTGAAGTTTTTTTTCAGCGAAAAATGGACATGGAGAATTTTTTGTTCGGCTTTCAGCCTTGGAACAGCACTTTTTTACATATAGCCCTCTCTCCATGATGTCTGTATCTCTTGTAGCCATGTGTCGGCTTTCTGGGCGTATTTTTCTCTAATTTTGCTCCCTACCCCCCATCATTATAAGGACTCCTATAGAGTCACTTCCGGGTTCTTGAGGGCCTATATGTGTCCCCCCATATCTTTTTTTGTCCAAACCAAGAGTGTCTTGACCTTTCCTATGGCATATAGTCTACAAGTGAGCTCTGAAGCACCAGAAAGAAAGGAAAATTTCACTATTTATGGGACGTGGAAATTCATTTTAGAATGCTAACATTGATATTCTGCATGATCAGCATTTTTTTCTCGCCTCATGGTGGTCATCCAATGTCCGTCCCTGGCACTAGGGTTCATGGTATTGCTAGAAGAGGTCATAATCAAGTGTCTTAAGCACTTTTTGCCCATATATAATCATATAGCGATGTTTGTAGTAGCCAGATGGAGCCAAATCCTGGTTGACAGTAGGCTTGGCCTACCATTGAATGACCATTGGTCAAACACGTTAGAAAGGACATATCCACTTTTTGATACCATTTTGTACGCAGAAAAGGCAGGACTTTTGAGAAAAGACAAAAACCCAAAATCGCATTTTTTTAGCCAACTCAATATTTTGGGGGGGGGGGGGGGGGGGGGGGGGGGGGGGGGGGGGGGGGGGGGGGGGGGG
>JBCEWB010096098.1:0-12292 GCA_039654565.1 Peronia peronii
TCAAATGAGAGAGATGGATGGAGAGCCATAGCCGTCAATGCCTGTTCCAGGCAGGACACCACATGATGATGATGATGTTCTAAGTTGTTGTGCTCTTAGATGTTAATGAACATAAACTTTTTCGATTGCTTAAAGCCAAATAACCTGAGATTTATGTTTTGACACAAAATTATAATATCCAGACTACTTTTCAGGTAGGAGTACATACGTTGAAAAGAACTTTAATAAAATTCTTTTGTCAGGACTGTTTGAGTGCTTGGGTAAAATCTTGTTGATCCAATTACTATTACTTCCGCCTATACAATGATGTCACATCCAGAAGAAGACAATGGCGTCATCAGCGATGCTAGTTGTTGTTGTTGTTGTTGTTGTTGTTGTTGTTGTTGTTGTTGTTGTTGTTGTTGTTGTTGTTGTTGCCGCTGTTATTCTTTCAACTAGCAGAAAGATGTTTCGATGAAATTATATCTGTATATTCCAAACCACATAGCATCATCTATTAGTGTTGTCCGCAGAAGTAAGATGCTTACATCTTCCCGAGCTGATTTCTCCAGGGAATTGCAGCATGAAGCTGTACAGGATAAAGTACTGTTGTTATGACACGAAATAACAATGCCCGCAACAACGGTTTCCCACCCATCAACGGCTTTCCAGATGTGAAACACACACACACACACACACACACATACACATGCATAGCTGTCGAGATCCGATTTTAGTATGCATCACACCTAATAGCAGTGTCTTGCGATAAAGAGGTCTCCACGACGAGATGCCTCATTTGATGACACGACTTCCTTTCTCAGAAAGAAAGTGAGAGCATCTTTGATATAAATAAGAATGGAGTCAAGGAAGGCCTTAAAGGAAATGAGAGCCCCAGCAATAGAAAGGCTGTCTAATATAACGTATAAGATATATTTTCATACGTTTATAACGACCTTACAGATTTATAGCTCTATTTGTATTCTAGAATCATACCATGGAGTTTAAATTAACATATTATTCACTTTAAATATGTGCCGTTTAAGGATGCCAAGGGATTTCATTTCATACTGACTGGACTAATATAGCAAGCAAACCGGCTACCTCAGCTTTTGTAGACAAATACACAGCGGGCACAGACAATGGAAGGACACACTAAGGATAGACAGACAGATTGACAAACGATAATCAGATAAACTATCTATATTTCATTCAATGATATCTCTTAAAATCCTTATCCCGCAATGGCACAGGGTCTTATCAGAAATCTGCCGGAATCATATTCCACAATTTTTAAAAAGGAAAATTAAGCAAAAATATGTTAGAAAACTTGGAAATATTATCAGAATGTCTGATATTTTTATTGCTTGTTGTCGGAGGCTCTCTGGAGATCCATGAACTAAATCGCCTCTTTCTTTTTCACCGAGACAAGGAGATCTTTAATGTTCATTAGGCCTTCAGCCGCCAGGTAATGCCTATCTCGCCTGAGAATGTCGGGCTGTGGCAAGAGATGGCAAGTTCGCAGATATATTGTTACTACAATTAGTACTATAAAAAGTTTTTGACAAACCCTTTTTGCTTGAGGTATTCCTACTATTCATTGTTTGTAAGCTCTTTCCACTGTAATTTCTGATTATATATAAATAGATATAGCATTATTTTCTGAAAGTGAATTCTTTTCACTCTATTTTCACCATCAAGGTTATAAGCTGTCTGTAATCTTGTAACACAATTATTTCTCTATACATTATGGTATACATAATTTGTGATGACAATAGATGTATAATTACTTATGAATTATCATTAGTAGAAACTTTAAATTTAATACCGCGAAAAAAAAAGTTAAAAGATGAGAGAGCGCACGCACGCCCTCTATTAAAAAAAAATCATGAAGATTGAGATCGTACAGTGCAGAGGATTTGGACAAATGACAACACCAGTAACGGCTGAATACATTATCTATTCTGTTTGACAAATCTAAGTATTAGCATTAAAGTCAAAGTTCATGATTAATATGAACACAATTAAATTTTACCATGGTTGTTGCTTTGTTTGTCTTGTTTCCCAGAAGGGAGTATCTAATTAGCATATAATTGTATAACATTTGAATGTCACCCGAAGGTATACGGTACATGTTTCGCCTTTCAACCTCCAGCGGGAAGTTATCTCAATCACCCGAAGAAACTGTTTATACTTATTTTCTTCTGTCATGTTATGAGCTACTAAGATGACCAATAGTGTTGTCAGATAGACGCATTATGAAGCAACAAAAGGCACATATCAAAAAGGATAGTTTGATCAAGCACACAATAATTAGAACCTAACTGAACAATGAAAAATATCTTTTTTTCTAGAAGAGGGGCCTATACTGAACAGAGTGGACGATGGGTGAAGCTGTTGATAAAAGCAAAAGAAAGTAATAGGGAGAGGAGGAGAGAGAGCCAGTGGACACGAAATACGTAATTCTTTGTCTCCACTCTTGGAGATTTTGATATACATCTCCAAGGTTTATAGGGTTTGCATTTTATCATTCTATTGGTTTGTATGTGTGATGATGTTAATGTTGTCGTAATAATATAGTTCCTATCGCTTTCTTGTTGTTCTATTTAATGTATTATTATTGAATCTCTCGTCCTCGCTGCCTTTATCATTGTTGCTGCTATTGCTGTTGCTGTTGGTAGTTGTTGTTCTTGTTGAATGTTTTTTAATATAGATGTTGGCGGTCTCTTTTTTATATTATCATGCAACTTTTTTTAAAAATAACGAAAAGTAAAAAAACGGATTATCTTTGTCATAAATGAATTAAAACATTGCTGTTTACAAAAACAAACGTATTCCCCAGGACATTTCATGGATTGGTTAAACCTGCTTCAAATAATAAGATTGGTATAATTTTTCCCATTAGCAAGGGTTATCTACTTTCACATAGGTAAGTCAAGTTCTAATAGCACATGCTAAGGTGGAAATGCATAGATTACTTTATCAAAATGTTGACTTAGCTTATCATCAAGAGAGAAAATTAATGGCATTTTAGCATGCAATTAAAAAAATCATCTTTATCATAAAAGTGACAATAAGAATGAGATGATGATGATGTAATTATTATCCCTGACATAAAGAGTAAACATCTCTTAAAGTCTTTCTGATCTTCTTCCTTTCCTTCCCACTAATTAGCACAAATAAAGCGTAGATTTCATACTCATGATATTCATGCGAAGCTTACTATGTCGATGGTTTTATTTATTTCTATATGGGTCGTTTCAGCTATCGTTAAAAAAATGCCAACTTTTATTAAAATTATCTCGTCAAAATTGCTTTCAGCCACGGACAATTTGATTGACACAATTAAAAGACGGAAGAAACAAAATGGTATCAAAAGACAGCGACCGAACAACAATGAAAATACATGAATCTCACGTCTTCGAAAAAGGTTGGCATAGTGGTAGCATGATATTTACAGGTGTAAACAATGCACCAATGATAGAAATTAAGATATTCTGTAACAGTGACATGAAAATATAATTAGAGGAACATTTCGTTTCATTTACAGATTCCCTAATTTAAAGACTGTAATGAACAGATGAGACAACAACCAGTATATACGCTTGATCCATAATGACAAAGCTACATTTCTTTCTTTCTTTCTTTTAATTCTAATCGCCATAACATGGCATTTAATCTGGTAATTAAACTTACATTTTTGTTTCTATATGCGCGATCATTTATTCTGCGATATGATACTTGAATTGTTAACGTGTCTAAAACAAAAGAACAACGGAGGATAGCATAAAATATTAAATTTTTGTACTATATAGAAGGTATTCGTATCGTTTTCTCTAGAATGTTAACTGTGCTTTCAATTACTAGCTAGGCACATCAGTGAAAGATTAAGCAAAAATGTATTCTCTATCTTCAGATGCATCTTGTCACAAACAGAAGTAGAATTATGTTTACATTAAAACACTAAATCTCAACGGATCCGTCTCGGACCAATGTTTTTTGTTGTTAATTTTTTTTACATTTTTGGGCATACTTATTAACTCAGAAGTGTGCACTTCATAAGAATGCTCAGAATTTCTGATAAAATTTCATATTTATTTTACCTTATATATATATATATTATTACCCCGACAGACTTAAAGAGGACACTCATAAACGTTCTCGGCTTCCTGGGAAGCATACAAGGCGGCTGCCTGTTAGGTACTCAAATCCTTATCGGTCTAACAATATCGTTCACTGTCTATAGTCGGGTACCCATTTCAGCCTGGATGGAGTCAGGAAATGTGTGTAAATTGTCTTTCTCAAGGACAAAATGTCGGGACCTGTCAGGATTCGAACTCGGAACTTCAGATCCCGAGTCCGACGGCCCAACCGCTAGGCCACGATGTAAATATATGTATTTATATACATACACACACACAGACTGCAGCGACTCTAAGCCCTCTCAAAGAGTTGGTTTCGGTTAAATCAGCCAACACATGTGCATGAAGTGTTTGTTGTTGTTGTTCTTGTTCGTTTGTTTGTTTGTTTGTTTGTTTGTTTTGTTTTAAGTTAAAAGAGATCATGATTTCCGTTGAACACTATGTCTCTGTTGAACATCCTATTAAGTGGTTATTTATATATTTGTTCTGTTTGCTTGCCTTCCAGAAAAAAAAGAAATTTCCATGATCAACATATTGGCATACTACTGTGTTGTCTCATTATCAGAGAAAATTGTAATATCACACTACACTGACAATAACAATGTCCGATTACTAGATTGAGGCCATTTTTTTATTAAACCGTGTAACGGAACCTTTCATTTGTTGATGTAATCTTTGCTGTATTTTGTTTCACTTTATCTCCTGTTTCTATTTCCTTGTTTTTTCGTTTTTCTTTGCAATTACCTCTTTTTAATTGTTAGTATATTTAAAAACTAATTTCTTCAAACATTTGCAGACAGAAAAAGGGTGATATCACAGTAGTCTTTAAAGAAGCAGTTTTGAAACTCTTTACTAGCTTCAAAAACAGGAGGGCCCTATAGGAGTAATGTTTGTTGTTTCTGTTGTTTTTGTTGTTTTTGTTGTTGAACATAGTCTGACAAGATTTTGCTAGCTTTACATGAGATAAATTGTTAAATTAATGAAAATTAAAAGGTATATGAGTTATGATTTAAAAGCTTGATAATGCTCTTTGGTTTTGTATGTTTTAGATTGCACTACTTCATGCGAAATCATGGCTTGCTGAAAATCTCAAATAAAATAGTCTCAAAATCAACCAGATTGTGTTGTTGTTGTTGTTGTTGTTGTTGTTGTTGTTGTTCTTGTTGTTTTCTTTGATGTTGTTATTGTTGTTCTTGCTGTTGTATTTTAATGACACACATAATTCAAAAAACAAAAACTTTTTTTTTAAAAAAGAAAGTCATCTTTGACACAGAGTTAAATATCGAGGCCTAGCAAAGAAAGAGTAGAGTTAGCATTAAAAAAAGGGGGGAGGGGAGATGGGGAGAGACAAATGCATACAAAAGTAAATACAAAATAAACGAGAAGGTCTAAAATACCGTCAAAACTAAATAATCGATGGTGCAGTCTACAACTAGGATGGGAAGTATTGGTATAATATATATATATATAAAAAATATATTTATATATATATATATATATTGATAGATAGATATAGATATAGATAGATAGATATATCAACATATCAACAAACCTGTTGCACTGAATTTATTCCTGATGCAAGAACGTGTACTGTGTTCTGAGATTGTTCCTGACACTCTTTTACTTCTGGCCTGGTTGATGACTTCTGTCATTCACAAAGAGCCTAAGATATCTTGTGGTCGCTGGTTAAGGGTCTATATGATCAAAAGATTTTCGTTTTAAACATCGCATCGATTACTTTCATTCTACTCCTAGACAGAAAGATGTCTTCCTTAAATCCAGTTCATGAAAAAAAAATTCTCTTTCCCCTAATACTATCTTCAGTTGTTACAGACACTGAAGGGAAATCGTCAGTGATGAAAACGGCTATCGAATGTTCTTTTATGTTGCACTAATACCTCCAGCAGTGGAAGCATCAGGCCTCGGTCTCTACTCTTCACGCCCAGTGACACTTCTGGCGGATTGTCTTTCTTGCTGTGGCTCACGCGGCAGGAGCGGAGGCGGGCACAGGCGAAAAGAAGTACTGGACTGTGTGCGCACATTTCTGGTTAACGTAGTCTTGAAAGAGATGCAAACAGAACAAATTCATCAATAACCCTTTAATGAAAAAAGAATCATTGTGTCCAAAGGAAATAATGACAGTTTAAGATTACATTTTTTATGAATAAGCCAAAGAGTTAAACTTTCTAAAAAAATACAGATCTATTAGTAAAGCTGCTTTTTAAATTAGGCATTTTAGCGGATAGGTAGGTAACTGACAAGGGCGATTGAAAGGAAGTATAACTGAATGGATAGAAGGAGAAGTAGGTAGATGATGGTTGGATGGATGGATGAATGGATGGGTGGATGAGTGTGTGGGTGGACGGATGAGTATATAGATAAATAGATAATTCAGTGGACTGAAGGGTTAAGCTGAAGAGAGAAATATTACGGCTATTAAGCAAGAAAAAAAAGTCAGAGACTTGCAGGTAACCTTTATCAATTTATCATCATTCTTGATTGTCATCATTCTTGTTCTTTTCTTCTGTATTTTATTTCTGTTTAATTTTGAAAAATTTTGATAAAAAGATGCTACTACATTTATTTTATTATTATTTTGTTTATTTGTATTTTTATAGGTCCAAAACTTGACCTGACTCTTATAAAAGGGGATCATGAAACAGGATAAATCTTATACAGCTGAGATGACCACCACGACAGGAGATTGAAAAGCTTATCAAAACCGTAGCCAGTAAATCTGGTGTCAAAAAGGGAGACAGTATAATTTTTAAAACTACAAAAATCACAAGACTGCCATGACAACAGCCCCCCATATTGAATTTAGTTTCTTTATAATAACATAATTATATTGCTTGTCCGTACGAGCCGACAGTGACGGTGACTGTGTGTTGGTGAAGAAAGCGTATGTGGCTCCGCAGTCCAGAATTGGAGGCACCTATGTGCCCACAAGTGTCACAAATATAGGTTGTTGAGGTTGTAGTGCTTGCCTTTTTTCCATGAAGGCGGCCAGATGTAGTTGCCTGTCCTTTTTGAAAGCAGGCATCGCCTTGGGGGTGAAAAGCCTTCATGATGCTCTATTACTTTCAGCGGCCTAGAGCTCTCATGGTTTCAAGCCGCACCTTCGGAGATTGTTTTTAAGCGTGTACTTGTACAGCAATTTGGATCTCCCTCGTCTCCATAAGCTTTCCTTGAGTTCAACATACTTAAAGTAGTTTTGGAATCAGGCAGTCGACCATCCGGATAACACGCCCAGTCCATTGCAGCTGCGCCTTCAGCCATAGCAGTTCGATGCTTGTCAAGCCAGCTTTGTCCAATACCTTTTGGGTTGTGATATTCTCCTGCCAGCGAATGTCTTGATCTTGTCACGTGAAACCCTTCGAATTGTTTGATGTGCTTTCGGTATAAGATTATGTTTTTCATCCGTGTAGCAATAACAATTTTATATATCTTCATTTCTGTGAACATTTTCTTACCTTTCTGCCCAGCAGAACTTTCACGCGCAATCTCCCAAGGGCCTAACTGGCTTTCTGATCCTGTGAGTGATCCCGTTCTGCAGAGATCCATTTAGAGAGATGTTGCTGCCTAAGTACTTGAAGTTCAACTGGGCTCCATCGACAATTCTGGCTGGCTGGGGCTTGACTATGTGTGAAGCGGCTTGGATCAATGCCTCCATTTTTCCCAGAGCGATCGTCATTCCGAAGCATGGACGCTTCAGCAAAGTAATAGACGATGACCTGCAAGTGGTTTTTCTGTGTGTGCCATGAGGGCACAGTCATCCGCAAAGAGCGTTCCAAGGATGATTTCCTCAAACTTTTTGGTAATGGGGCGGTGAGACCGCGGAGGTGGAACGTAGATTCATTCAGGCTGTACCTGAAGTATATGCCTAGTCCAGGTCCTTCATGGTATAGAACAGGACTTGTATATGATGAGGAGGTTGCACAACAGGGACCGAGGATACAGCTCTGTTTCACTCCATTAGAGATGTTAAAAGATGTCGTGTAACTCCCATGAAAAGGACTTGTCCTGTCATGTTGTGCAAGAGCTGTATTATGGTGATGAACTGACGAAGACAGCCATGCTTCATAAGAATTGTCCATATTTCCTGCTCACGGTGGCGAACACTTTCGTGAGATCTATAAACACTGCGTAAGATCCATAATGTGCTGCTCAATACATTTCCCCTGAATGTGTCGCACGACAAACATCATGTTTGTGGTACTTTGTTTGGCGAAAGCGACCCGGGTTCCAGGAAGATTGCTCTCAGAAATGATGGTGATGAATCTTTCCAGCAATGCAGAAGAGAGTAACTTTACTTCCATTGTTCTTGCACAGTGTCACAATAATGGCATCCATGAGTTCACTTAGCATGTCTTCTTCGTCCCAAATGGTCAAGAGGCCCTGTGATATCGTTATAGGACAGCTCTACTAAGAGCTTTATAGGCTTCTGCGGAAAAACCATCTCTTATCAGGCACTTTTCCGCAGTTTATCTGCGTTATGACAGTGATCACTTTTTCTTCAGTGAGCGGGGTATCAAGGTCCTCCTGTATAGGTGTCTGGGGTGTCTGCTGTAGGACTTCTTAAGCAACACTAGATGACTGGTTGAGAAGTTGGTCGAAGTGTTCTTTCCATCTTACACTGATTCCTTCCTTGTCCTTAATAATGTTTGAGCCGTTATCAGAACGCAGAGGAGCTGGTCCTTTATAATAGCACAATGTTACTATATAATGGTGTACTGGTTTTCACGAAATTTTACTTGAAATTTTCTAAACATCTTTGGGAGGGAAACTGTGATGACCTTCTTAGACTTTTTTTTTTTTTACAAAACGTTGAAGTCGGCAGGTAAGAAGTCACAGATTTTCTACAAAAGTCATCCAAGAATTTTTAATAAAGTGATGTATAAAACATTCATTCTGGACAAATTTGTACGTTGTTTACTTTGCATTCATGCTGTCAACTTTAGAGAGTCTCTTGCCTCACACACTGGAACTTCCTCTCCGACAATTGTGTCTTCTTTTGTCTAGGATAGCAGACTGACGCCGGAATTACTATGTTATCACAATATCTATCGACAAATGCCGAGAAATTTTGTTTTATGCAAAAATGAACCTACATATACCATACATAATGTGCGGGCCTTCGACAGCCTTTGAAAGGATATAAACATATGTACAACATAATACTATAAAAACATTAAGAACTCTTTACCCGAAGTTATGCCAAGAATCCGGAAGTGCCTCTGGCGTGATTTTGACAAACCGATGCAATTCCTAATCCTGCCTTCTTTTATGACATTTCTCAACGGTAAGCTGCTTTTTTTTTTTTTCAATATTGCAGTTAACAAACCATAACATACTTTAGAGGAAAGATGAGGATTAAACACGTTGGACAACGTTGTCCGTGTTTTTTGTATTTAGGTCATTCATTACTTCAGCAGATCTGCTGAATATCTCGCTTGTGGGGATGACCACTGTTCTGACCAGGAGCAGAGATCCAATAGCCGTTTATGTAGTTTTTTATCTCCGAATTTGTATTTTTACAAATACGGCAGCGGTACTCACTTTTTCTGTGTGCATATTACACGTATTTTACATGCGCACAACACTTTGTGAATATGTGAACTTTTATCAGATACATATATATCATAATACAGATCATTGGAGTAAAGCCAAAATAATAACAATAGCAAATAAATCAGTTGCAAAGTGATATTATAAATACTACTTTCCATATAGTTATATATAATATCTGGATTCCTTTTGAAACAGCACTGAAAACCTGTAAGCGACCTTCCGTTCACCAAATTCACGCAAAGTAATACTAACTGGTCTGCATTATCATATTCCAAACAACAGAGACAAAATTTAAAAATGGACTGGCATTGATCAATTACTTGAACACAGGCGTAAAAAAGTAAAATTAAAATAGCAATTAAAAAAAACATTTTTAAAAAAAAGAAAGAAAGAAATGGTACGCAGCACATGTTCTGTTGTTGTTGTTGTTTTTTTAACAGTCCTCATCCATTTATGGAAATGCGACACCAGGCCAGGTAACATGTCTCATAAGGACGCCGTTCATGAAACAGAATTTCATGCCATGAATCTGACTGGGTAGCTCAAAATAAGGCAATCGCACTGTATTCAGAAGTCAACAGTTTAGTCAGTAACATTCTATAAGATTTGGGTCACACAAACTTCAACGTAGTTAAGACTAATCGGTACCACTTTTCTTCTCTGCATAATATAATAAATGTATTTCAACTTCAATCTGCTGTCTTAGGTCTCTTCTTGCTGCCTCCTGCCTTCTTAAAAGAGGTAAACGAAAGGAAAATAAAAAGAGGGGGGGGGGGAGCTATAAACAAGGCGTTGTAAATAACTGGCCGTACTTGGCTTGATTTATCATGGGCATCTCCCAAGCTTAGCAACATTAAAGCTCTCGCACTGGACTATCAGACCTCATCCGTCGGTGATAATAGACATCGATCATCTGAAGTTACTGGCCTTGTTTCATTTGTTCATGCAGCGCAGAGAAGAGACTGGAATTAGTGATGGCTGTGAGAAAGAGGTTGTCAGATAGAGAGTTCTTACAAAAAAATAAGACAATGTTCTCTGCCCTCATCGAGAAACAACATGACAACAAAATGGGAAATGAAGTACCCTCAGATGAAACTGAACATGGCGTTAAGTGTGCTCACATCTAGTGAAAACAGAAGTTGTCGATTAACGTCTTCTAGCGGCAACAACACAATTACACTATCCTTTGTGAATTCTTTGTGTAGCCAATGTGGGAACAAGCCAATGAGTCTGGACATGTTTATGATGAAAGATCTTCATTCATTTCCCCATCATTTCGTGCTCCGATTTTTCCATCTCTGTCACTAAGGGCATACATCATCATTTCATCTGTCAGAGTCACCAAATTGAAGTGTTGCCTGCTGTATTTTGTTCCTCCTTTAAACTTTCTTTACCATGACTTGTTTGTTATTTTGCATGACCAATATACATATTATGTCCTATAAATTTATTTCTTACCAATGCCGTTCATAGTAAACTTCTGGCCGTACTTTAGGGACAATTTTATTGACTGTTCTAGTATCCATCTGGCTTGCAGTAATCGGGACGGAGGTGGGGATGGGGGCGGGGGAGGGAGGGGGCAGTAATATTTTTGCTGCTTCAAATCCTTTGCAATGAATTTCTGTGGTCACGGTCTTCGCTGTGTTAAATCATGATTGGCCAGGATCAAAGCACTTTCTAAGTTTAACTCTGAGTTTGTACCTGCCTGTCAGGATATTGTTCAGTCCGATCCTAATACTTAATCTTTCAAACTCTTATTTTGTTGTCCTACGAGCAGTAAAGTCATCAATCCTAAGAGAAATAAGACACCGAAAAATCTTTCATATTTTCTGGAGGAACAAGAATTCACCTGAAATACATCTATGAAAAATCACATGCAAACCAGCAACATATCTTTTAAGAACGAAGCATGTTGTCATTTTGAGCATTTTGTTGACATTTGTTTGAAAATTCGACAGATTTACTGTAGTTAAAGGTTATTTTCAGAGTGGATTGCACGAATTTATCTATGATCAAATAAATCAGGCACGTCCTTCTAACACAAATTTGGGCAATTTTAAAGACTCATAACACTCTTGAAGTTATTTTACCCTCGAATCAAAGCGCATGAGGCATCTATTGACACGTAGAAACATATGCAAAAGACAGAGATAAAAGGTCAATTCCATATAACTTGAATTTTGTGAGTTCATGCAAGCCAGTGGCATTCTAATTCCCTATGTCAGTGCTAGCCGAATCCCAGCCTTCATAATGACAATCATGGAGAGCCAGAATATATTTCACGTTCACTGAAGACATCTTGCATTAGGTTCCAGAGTCAGCTAAGATTTCAGCTTTTAGCAAATGCGGTATCAAATATCGCCTTCGATATTTGAATTAAATGTGAAGTTCTATGGCTAAACATCACAGTTTCAAACCTTCACAATGTTCATTTAGTTGTTATAGTCTCCGTCCCCTCTCCTGTAATTTCAAGTATCTAACAGTCTGCACTATACTGTGGCGGTTTGAATCGTCATGAATTATATAGATAGATAGATAGATAGATAGACAGGTAGATAGATAGATAGATAGATAGATAGATAGATAGATAGATAGATAGA
>JBCEWB010096109.1:0-12292 GCA_039654565.1 Peronia peronii
AGATAGATAGATAGATAGATAGATAGATAGATAGATAGATAGATAGATAGATAGATAGATAGATAGATAAGTGGATACTAGGTAGATGGAGATATTATAGTATGAAATAAACATAAAATATGGTATGAAATAAACATAAAGAAAATAGAGAGAGAGAAAGAGAGAGGAAGAGAGAGAGATCGAGAGAGCATGGGTGAGAGAAATAGACTTAGAGGGAGAGTGAGAGCGCAATCGCAGCATCTGGTGAACAGCAGAAACACAACATAGCGAGAATGCTGAAGCTGTTAAGATTAAAGAGAAGGAAAGAAAAAAACAAAAGAAGAAAAAACCAGCACATGCAAGAACAATTTTGCAGCTGCAATCAAATAAACCTCAGACACGAACAACACAAAAAGAAAAACACTCGCCATAGGCACAAAAACTCCACAACCAAATCAAAACAATACAGACGATATATCGGGGATATATCAAAAGAAAGAAAGATAAGGGGAAAAGAACGTATTTAATCATCTGTTATTATATTCACGTTTTCATGTTGGTTTTTTTTTTTTGCATACACAGCCTAAAGGTTAGATTCCTGAAGATTTTCTTTAACATGCTTCGGTGAAAGAATAAGCGGGAATGAAATCCATTATTACATTTTTTTTGTTCTTCCACTGTTTTGGTTTTGTCCAGTTTTTGTATTTGTTGTCTTTGTCTTTTATCTTTCTAGCACTTTTGCCTGGAGGGACAGCAGAAGAACAGGAGCCAAATCCAAACCAATTCAGGCATCAGGGAAACAGCCAAAACGGCAACAATGGCAGCTTTTGTTTGCTTTGCGTGCATTAAATGTGTTGTTCTCGCCCAGGGACTTAATAGATTTTTCTCGGCGTTTTACAGTGAGCTAACGAAGATGGAGACAGCGAGTGAGTGCCATTCTTGGACAGCAGCAACCTAGAAGGACAACTGCCGACAACAATTATTGTAATAGTAACAACGGCGGTGTCGACAGAGAAACAAGAGACGGCAAGCTGTTTAATATTCTCTAAAGAGCGGTTACAATTTTAAAGTTTGGTCATCAGCTATTCATGGATGGATGGATGGATGAATAGATGGATGGATAGATGGATGGATGGATGGATGGATGGGTGGATTAATGAATGGATGGATGGATGGATAAAAAAATGGACGGATGGATGAATGAATGGACGGATGGATGGATGGATGGATGGATGGATGGATAGATGGATGGATAGATGGATGGATAGAGATAATGGGTAAATGAGTGGATAGACTGATAGATAGATGGTGGAATTTCCTTCTGAAAAATTGCTAGAAGAAATATAATGCCTTTCGAAACACACAGATTATGTTTGTAATTATCTTAATACATATGCGTTGTTCGAACGATGTTGTGCATAAGATTGGCGGCGTGTGTTTTGTTTGCGTCTTTTTTATTCTTTGGCAACAAATGTTACATGGGCATTAGATCATTAAGGCTTCCGAAACCAATTCTTTAACCTTTTTATTAATGCCTTGTTTGATCATTTTCTTTTAAGCCATCTAATTGCTTTATGAATTTTGTGGCCTATTAGATGGGAAAAGATAAGCACGGAATGGCTTTATATCAATTTTATTAGATTTAAATATATATCAAAACAGTGGATGAGTAAAAATCTAGCGTTGGTGGTGTCATATTCTCAGTACTGGTCTCTTTCAAGCTTTTATATATCGATTCATGTTTATATACTATCACGAACGAGGAAGTAATATTAAAAGTTTAAGAGCACACCGGTGAAAGGCGCAGGTTAAATTGGTGTTGTCACATTACAAAATCAGACCGATTGGCAAAGACGATCCTCCAAGGAAACTATCGAATGAAGAAGTCGCACAGGCAGACAAATGACGGGGTGGGAAGACGGCATTGAAGAAACACAAATCCTGGTGCACAACAAACAAAAGGGAGAGAGTTGATGTGGAAGTTCCTCCGACATCCATCCTCCTCCACGACTCTGTACAGAGCTAAGGGACCAAGCAAGCAAATAGGTAAGAAAATAAGCAAGCAATCCCATCAGTCAACAAGCAAGCAAAGCAAGCAAGTGAGCAAGCAAATAATCAAGCCAGTCAGCGGGCAAGCAAGAAAGCAAGTGAGCACAGAAGCCAGCCAGCCAGCCAGCCATCAGACAAGTAAGTGAGCAAGCGAATAAGGAAGCCAGCTAGTTAGCAAGCAAGTAAGTGAACAAGCAAGTAGCAAATAGCAAGCCAGCCTGCAAGCAAACAAGTGAGAGAAGCAAACAAGTAGCTGTAGTGACAGACCGAACATTGAATGACGTAAGGTTCCCATACAAAACTACATGTAAATGAAATGCCACTAGTACCAGTGGGCATTGATACTAGTTAGCCAGCAGAGGAAACGTCCAAACCAAACTTCCTGGCCAGAGTGGCTCAAACTGCTACAACTTTGGCAAATTGGGCAAACAAAAACTTAAATTAAAAACAGTGGTTATAAGAATAAGCATCAGGATTGATAAGGCACATCAGTGCTCATTTCATGTCAATCAGGCACATTAATTATGTACCAAGAAATGACAACATCAACAACAACAAAACAAAACAAAAACCACCACACCACCACCTACAAAAACAACAACAACAACAAAAATACGTTTCTAGAGGGCCACGAAAATTGACTTTAATTACAGTTAGTTATACTAGTTATATACTAAAGCATGATTTGGAAAGGTAATAGTGCAAGCGATCATACAATCGCATAGCTCTATGTACCCTTAATTCTCCTCTTCAGCTCACTCCTTAAAAATATCCTGGACTCAATCTATGGCTTATGCCACAATTACCATACTTGTCAGCGCTCGATCTAGGAGAAAATGTGTTGACTTTCCAGGAAGAACGGAGATGGGGAGGGAGAGGGGAAGGGGAAGGGGAGGAGATGGGAGGGAGAGTGCTTTTTGGAGAGATGGACGTTGATTACTTCGTCGATCAAAATTCATTTCGTCGACATTCTGGGGCCTGCCTAAGGGGTTTATGGGCAACTTAGCTGCAAAGCCTATAAAATGCCAAGGGTGAAGGATCGAGGGAGAGGAGAGCGAAAATAAAAGAAAATGAAAAGGCCAAACTTGACATTGACGAGTCTAAAAATATAAGCCATATTTCCCCTGGGATGATTTCAGGGGCCGGATTAGTGGTAATAAACATTTTTTTTCATAAATGACGGTTGTGTGGATGGATGGATGGATGGATGGATGGATGGATGGATGGATGGATTGATGGATGAATATATGAATGGATGAATGGATGGATGGATGGATAGAGAAACTCCATTAAGAGGAATAACCTGTCATGTTTGGCTGTTAAGAACAAAGAGGACTATTATTCCACATAGAGACCTGTTGTCGGTGTCGGCAGTCCCATTTGCAACACGTCCGAGCTGTTTAATGTTGACTGTGTCTAGACAGTACAGACACCGCCAGCGTGACTATCGCTATTTAATACGTCACTATACACAATTGTATGGACAGACGTTTTCATTCCTGGACGTATTTTATCAAGGTATGTATGTGTGTGTGTGTCTGTGTGTGTGTGTGTGTGTTTGCCAGTTAGCAGTTAGGTGATATTTTGTCCTGGTATGTGGGCTAACTTTGAATACGTCCTCCCAAGCCATAAATATTTCATTGAAGAACAATGGCACGATGTCAGAAGAGAAAGATACTGGCATATCGATTGGCATTCGATCCCACTTAACCACGATGTTGTTTTTTGTTGAAGCTTGCATTATTTTAGTTCTTGGATTATGTTATTTCAAAGTGTATGTTGTACCACAGCAGGCTTTGGGCTGTAAACATGATATTCTGGGCTTAACTTCTTGTAGGACTAGAGTTCTTCTGACCCACCTCTCCTCACTACTTCAAGACTTTATTTCAATTCAGTTTCTTAATTTTCTTTATGTTTAATTGTCTCAGAAAGTATCTGATAAGGCTGTTTTGGTTTGTATTTATAGATAGGTGGATGGATGGATAGATGGATGGATTAATGGATGGATAGGTGGGTGGATAGATGGATGGATGGATGGATGGATTGATGGATAGATAATAATATGAAACGAGGCATGCGTTACTATGGAGAATGCTTTTTTTCTCTCCCACACCAAGCGGATTGCCCCGAGCTGACATAAAAAATCGTTTAATCATTATCTCCTCTATCGGTGAGCAGAAAACAGCCCAGTTATCGATTCGCGACTGAACAACAGCGGTGTTTATCCAAATATTTATGGTCCAGCAACTCCAGAATGATCTATATTCAAAACCAAACCTTTTGTCAAGATTATTTATTCTAAATTCGTAGCTCTCACGTTGATTTCATCCTCAAATGATCACTGAAATACTGGCTTATTTAGAATATGCAATGATACATATATATTCATTGATTGCAGTGTCATATTTTCAATCAGGATTTTGTTACGATATTCATCGAGTTATCTGCTCTCTGTCTCTCTCTCTTCCTTTATTATTTAAAAAAAAAAAGTTCATCTTTCTTATGATCATCAACATCAAGGTATCCTAATGATGATTGTTGTTGTTAAATCTTGTTATTACTCCTCATTATCGCTCTAATCATCGCCATCATTTTCATTGTTTCATATTCCTCTGATCATCACTTCAAGTTGAATCAAGATGAAATATTTTCCAATCCTCTTTCTTGAGACTAAAATTTCAAAGAAGGATAAAGATAACAAAAAATAAATGAAAGAAATTCTAAAGATTGTATTGTAACCGAGGATCCTGTTTGAGAACTGTTTCTCTGAGAGAACAAACTGAATACTCTATCTATCAATTAAAATTTTCTATCACTATCATCAGGTTTTGTTTGAAAACAGGAAACACCGTCTTCCATTTCCATAGTAAGATGATAACGAACGTATTTTCCTTGATACTTAATATCCTTTATATGAATATCATTACAAAGAATATTTTTAACTATGGCGTGGCTATTGAATTCTTCCTGTGATAACACTCGTTGAGAAATTTCCATTTTATCTGGAGACAATTTCTGACCAGTTGGTATTTATGTTTTCAGTCCTTCCATCTTATTCTTCACTGACAAATTGTCATGCTTTTGTGCATTATATAGTTTTGTTTTATATAAGATTCTGTCTGTAAATATGCCAGTTGTCTTGATTGCACTGATGCATTTTCTATACTATGTGGCTGTAAAACACTTTGATTTGCGAATCTCTCGAGCTCATTATAGGGGGTGAGATACCTTTTAAATGCCCTTTATTATTATTATTATTATTATTATCACTATCATCATCTTCAGTCATAACAAAAAAATGACATCATTGTTCTAGAACAAAAACAACAGCAAAAATAAAGCAAATGTGATATACAACAATCTCAGCTCGGAACAGTCTATCATGATCATAATAAGCAAAAGGCTGTGCACAAGTGATGAGGTACAAAATGATGCGTGATATACAATACTCGCTCTAAACTGAATTTGGAACGACATCGCAAATTGTTACCTTGTTCCTCGTGGCGTTCATGGAATTACATGTATGTTACTGACGGCTTTTCCTCATTTTCTTGTGAGGTTATATGCATAAAAAAGCGGCGCTGCGAGACAATTATGCTATCACTCTTCAATTATCAAAATGTAGTCGAGGGACACGGAAATGTCACAATTCCTTCTTATGAAATATGACCTTTACATACAGTGGGTGGAGAGAAATGAAAAGTTTATTGCAGTATAATAAAGACTGGATAAGACAAGAGTGAACAGCTTAGATATTTATTATCTCATTACAGACCAGAGAGAGAGAGAGAGAGAGAGAGAGAGAGAGAGAGAGAGAAAATAAACGAGAAAGAAAGAGAGGAAGGAAGAGACACAGAGAGAGAGAGAGAGGGGGGGGAGATGCGAGAGAGAGAACAAAAGAAAGAGAGTGTGCTAACGCTAATTGATTGAGTGTGTAAAGAAAACTGGAGACAGGTAGAGACGGAGGGAGCTCTAGTCGAGCCTTCTGAATCAGCCACTGTCAAATATGTTTAGTTATCACTTTTCTGGTCTACATACAAATCGGCATGCAGACTGAGTATTAAATAACACTATTTGTCTGTTACCAGGTCTGTCTCTCTTTTTGTAGGTTTGTTGACTGTTTGCCCTTCTTTTTAACAATCTGACGATGTATTGGGTATATTGGAGGTCATAAATACATTATATAGTTGGTTATTCTGTGTAAAATCTGCCTGCCTGAAGGTTTCTCTGTCTCTCTGTTTAACTGACAACTTATCGTTGCATTTTATCTTTATTAAACTAATTAATTTATTTTTTATTATATTTTATTTTATTTATTTAATTTTTTTTTTGCCGCAGGTCGTAGATATAATATTATTTATAGGCTAGTGTTTAGTATACATATTCTGTATGGAGTGAGTCCAAAACTCCCAAATGGAAGGGACACTACCCAGGAGGAGGATAAGTAAATGAACTCTGGGCCCCCTCTGCGTCCGTTGCGACACATTGTTCTGTGGAGCGCTAGCTGGATAATGCAAGAATCATTAACATTACAACAGAAACATTTATTCTTGGCTTTGCCCACCTCTCATTAACGGTCACAAACAGGGGGATGAAAAGGTCGAATTCTCCCTTGAGCACAGTACTGGCAACATATTCCCAATGAAAAAGCCTGAACCAAATGCGGGAGGCACGAAACAAATAACCAAAACCAATACAGAATAGTGAACCAACGAATGCATTAAATATTAATACCATCAGGACAACAGTATGAGAATGGTTATTTAAATATCATAATACGGAGAGAGCCCTTCATTTTGGTATTGTTCCCAATCTGACAGACACAGTAGTGTTAAAATAATGTATTATTTATAAATAATAAACAAAGGGAACTCCGTCAATAACTTTCAGTGTTTGGATACATAAGGATTCTGTTTGTTGTCATCGACTGTGTGGCATTTCAACTGCGAGTGCCGATTAGGAAACAGCGAAGAAAAACTCATCATACAAGACATCGTATAATAAAATATGGATATAAAATACATATGACCAACTATAATAGGCACAAGCCATTGCAAATATTAAGCATCTAAGAACCGCTTTTAAAGGAATATAATACTTTAACTTTATTGAATTATTGCATATCATATATAACATACAATTTATTAAATCAACTGAATATTACTCAGCGGTAAAAGTAAGACCAGGCAAGAAAGATCAGATCAGCACAGTTTTATTGCCTTTCACCTACACATTCATCAGACATCGGTAATTTCAACCTCAGATTGCACTGCACGAGCAGCAGGGAACAACCAATCTGAGGGAGGACTACTACACACCAATGCAAAATGCAGATTACTTCAATCGTCATCATAGACAAAAAGAGCCATAGATTATGTAGTTGCAAGGTAAAGATTCGTGCGTTATGGTCATTTGTTCATACTTATATAAACTACTGAAAATGCCATTAACCTTCAGTTTTATTGAGAGTATCATTGTGCTGTATCATATTTGGTGCACTATTTTGTAGAAGCTTAAATTCTTTAAGTCCTCATTTTCCCCCATCATATTCTACATTTTCCTGATCAGCATCAAAACTGTTTTTCAGTGTGAGAAATCCTTTGCAGTTTTCATGGCTTAAAGCCCTGAAATCAAAACAGATAGAAAGTCATAATGATGCCAATTTAAGGCTCATCATTTCAGCAATAAACTCAGGCGGTGGATAATTATCGAGTGGTAAATTCACACTATTTCCCCTATTTTTAGACGTACCTCTTATGTCGACTTTTAAACTCTTTCTGACATTTTACACGGATTTCTTGTGCTATGAGAACTCTTAAGCTTTCTTTCTCTCATTTTTACATATATTTTCTGTCTGTCTAATTTCGACTGTTAAACACTTTCTTTCTTTGTTACACTCATTTCTTGCATTATATCGACTGTTAACTTTTTCTTTCTCTCATTTTTGCGTATATTTCTTGCATTATTGTTAAACTTATTCTTTCTCTCGTTTTACACGTATTTATTGTTTTATGTCAACTATTGAATTCAGTTATCAGCTTCAGTTTAAATAAGACCAACATATATCATAACTCTAAGGTTTGTCTTCTAGTCTGAGCTTGCGAGCACATTCGTAAATAAACATTGTTTTACATTGTTTGATGTCACGGGTCTCGCGAGCTACTTTATACGGACGGGCATAAGCTTTATTTGATAAGGCTGACATAAAACTTCGGCGTCTTTTTCTCCCTTTGACTTGCAAAGTCTTGCTGACTTAAAGGACTTCTAACTTGTCAGATCACCGTACAGATTTTTAACGGCTTGCCCATTGTAAAAAGCCATAAACCGCCCTCTTCAACCTGAGATTTGCGGCTTTTACCATATCACATTGTAGTGTACTGTCTTCAGAGACCCTCGTGGAGCCCACTTCTCGAGTATCTATCTCTGTGAACAAACCATTTTATCCCTTTTGCATCACAATGCGGCTTCTATTAAAAAATGTAGACAATCACTTCCCTGTCATTAAGAAAATAAATTGTTGTGCATGGGCTGTGTGGTTTTGATTGCTACTGATTTTCTTTCAGATTGTTTAGTAATCAATATCATACATAGAAACTTGCGTTTAATTCCTTCAGGGGGTGGGGTGGGGGGGGGGGGAGGTTATTTTTCTTTTCATTATTAAAGATAAACTATTTTAACCTTTTCCATCGAATTCGGCATGTTCAAATTGGAGTAAAACAATGAAAAAAAAATCGACTTCTTCATACGGTTGCCATGGCAACACCGCCATATTGGATTTTGGCGTCTCTAAATTGACTCATTTTAAAATCTATCTCCTCCTCCAAATTTAAACATAAATTGATAAAACTTGGTGAAAATATTGTTTGATATAATATCTAAAAAGTTACATATTTTCAGCCTTTCTTAGGCAACTGAACATTTTCTAGAAATTTTTGAAAATGCCATGTAGCAAAAAATCAAATTTCGCTGTTTTTTCATACTAAAAACCCTTTTTTCTCTAAAACTTACCAACCGAATGGGTGGCAGCATACGTATGGTTTTTGGTCTTGTTATGAAAATGATGTCAACTAAATTTGATTAGAATCGGTTTCGAAACAAAAAAAAAGTAGATAAAATACTGTAAAAAAAAACAAAAAAAAAACCGGGTTTTGAGATAAACGCGTTTGACGTTTTTTTTCAGCAAAAAATGGACATAGAAAATTTTTTGTTCGACTTTCAGCCTCGGAACAGCACTTGTTTTTACATACTAGCCCTCTCTCCATGACTTCTGTGTCTTTTATTGCCGTTTTTCGGCTTTCTGGGCGTATCTTTTCTCGAATTTTGCTCCCTGCCCCCTATCATCATAAGGGCTCCCACAGAGTAAATACCGGGTTCCCGAGGGCCTATATGTGCTCCCCATATCTTTTTTTGTCCAAACCAAGAGTGTCTTGACCTTTACTATGGCATATAGTTCACAAATGAAGCAACAGAAAGAAAGAAAAATTTCACAATTCATAGGACGTGGAAATTCATTTTAGAACGCTTACATTGATAATCTGCATGATCAGCAGTTTTCTTTTCGCCTCGCAGTGATCATCCAGTGTCCATCCCTGGCACTGGAGTTCATGGTATTGCTAGAACAGGTCATAATCAGGTGTGTTATACAGTTTTTGCCTATATATAATCATATAGCGATGATCTACGATTGCATGTAGCAGCCAGATGGAGCCAAATCCTGGTTGACAGTAGGCTAGGCCTACCGTTGAATGACCATTGGTCAAATACGTTAGAGTCGACATATCCACTTTTTGATACCATTTCTATATGTAAAAAGGTAGGGCTTTTAGGAGAAAACAAAAACCTAAAATTCCCATTTTTTGAGCAAAATCCATATTTCATTGTACTTCAGCCAGCCAGTATCATTTGACTAAGACTCTCATTGCTGGTTGCAAATATGCATTCAATGTGTATGCTTTGATTTGTTCGTCGCAGACCTGACGTTTGGAATGGTTGTTCCGTGTTTCATATGAGGGAACATGTAAAGCGCCCTTCGGATCAGTTTTTACAATTTATTATTGTTTCTTCCTGTAGCCTATGGTGCTCACCTTCACTTTTCCTGTATTGCTGTATGTTTATTTGTGTATGCACATCTGTGAACTATGTTAAATATTATAATATGCATATATATACGTAATAATTAGTGTTGATTGACCCTGGTTCATTTTAGTCTGTCTGTCTTTTTTTTTTTCAGTTCTTGGGTGTTATTTTATCTTATTCTTTTTCATTTTTTTGCTCTATTTGTTTCAGATTTTACATTAATGAAAGCTAGGAGGGATTCGCGGGTACAATTTTACTCATTCTCCTTTTCTTCTTCCTTCACAGGAAAGTTGATCGTGAAATCACAATAACGTGATACTTTGACATTATGGGTTTTGCCACATGAGTGTCAGGTCTTAGTAAACCGTACAAGTTGGAGGAAATGAAAAGTTTGTGTAACACCAATTGCACTGTAAACATTTCACTGCCATTGATTTCAATTTTGACTATTGAAATCAAAACATCTTTAAAAAAGATGACAACAATGAAAATAACCAAGGCACAAAATTCTAAGCAAAACATCAACAGACCAGAAGAGTTCCTACATCCATTTCATTTCCTCGTTTGTTCGTTTTTCCGCCTTGTTTTTGTTAATGGTTCGTCTGGTTTTATGATTTAGCTTGCTTTCATTTGTGTCTGTCTTCCACGACGACAAAGTCACTATTCTATATTTATCTTCCAATTTCTTTCTTAGACGTCAGCTCTCAGAACTGATAACATTTACTTTACTATTCTTCTGCTGGTTTGGAGAAACAAGGCTCTATCTGATTCTATATTATTCTGCATGTTATTATATATGTCTGTCTGTCCCTATAACTGTTCTTCTGTCTGTCTGTCTGTCTGTCTGTCTCTCTTTCTCACTGTGTGTGTGTCAAGACATAACACACCCATTTTCAAACTGTATTATAGACTTATAATCATTAAAACAATTGAGTTTCTCATATTTTATTCAGAACATCGCTCTCAAGTAATAATAATAATATTAATAATAATAAAAGTAATAGAGATCTCTTTTACAGTCTTCAAAGACAACAGCTATCCCAGATAAGATTACTCGCAGTTCAGTATGATCCACTCAGGTATTTTGATGCCACAAGACATAAGACAAGGCTTCCTATAAATATATGTCATCTGTTCATCGTTTGTAGGTTTATTCATCCATCCATTCACCTCATTTGAACAGAAACCCATTCATCCATCCATCCATCCATCCATCCATCCATCCATCCATCCATCCATCCATCCATCCATTCATTTATCCATTCTTTAAAAAATTGGTACAATATATTATGTTGACACTTTTTTCCCCTCAGAAACTAAAAATCTGTTCTAATTTTTTGAGGACAATAGTATGGCCGTCATATCCGTCCGGGTTACTAGAACTTTAAAAACTGCCCCAGAGTTGGAATAGTTAGCACGGGAAGGAAATTGAATGTACAAGGAAAAAAATCTATGTATTGCATGCTGTTAACAATCAACACACATGTCCTCGCCTAACTGACATTTAGTCTTTGCCTGGGCCAGGGAAACGCACATAATGAAGGATAGCCTCTTCAGTATACATTTTTTATGACCATTTCTGAAAGGTGGAATAAAATTGGTGGGAAGACAGGACTCTCACATCGAGGGGTACGATCTTTAGCAAGGGTCCATAAGGCAAGGGCACTGACCGAATCTATATTAATACCTCAGCAAAAAAGAGAGGAAAACACTGAAATCTGGACGAGTAATAGAGTTGTCCAGGCTGTTTATCATGAACCACTGAAGCCGAAAATCTATTTATATTGTTGAAGAGGTGGCCTTCCCTCGCCGAAGTCCTCCCATTCTGTTGTCGTGAGTTTCTTGGTTTGTTCCCGACGCACTCGAGTATCTTGTAAGGGTCAAGAGGTTTTCTGAAAGGGAGTTGGCCTCCGGGAGTATGATGAATATTATGTAGCTCTATTTTCTCACAGATTGGATCTTTGCTGCGGTTGGTAGTGGTTTGCTGCCACTGTTTGTCGTGGGTTATGGATGCCGGAGAACATAAAATATCACCCCACTCATAGGCAGATCCCATGGTAGGGTATCTGATTAGCTTTGAAAGAATGGAAAAATTTAGAGATAGACGTACCGATTGTCTATCTATCTATCTATCTATCTATCTATCTATCTATCTATCTATCTATCTATCTATCTATCTATCTATCTA